>AZNH01000124.1:27634-57599 GCA_000814955.1 Metarhizium guizhouense ARSEF 977
ATCTTCCATCACATTTCCGCAGATGGCCTTTCAAAGCCTGTTTCGTCGACATGATTCTGTGACAACGCTCGCAGCGTTCGCCAATTTCTTCCCCAAAATGGCTGTTGCATCAGTTAGCTGCGGCATCTATGAACCTTGCTCGGGCTGACTTGCTCTCTACGAAAGTGCATAATTAACGCCTCTTCCTTTTTATATCGTTTCGTACAGGGCTCGATATCTGCATAAGAGTGGGCACAACGGTACCGCTTTTTGATGCCGGGGCGCAAGTCTTCGTACCATATGATTCCATGGAAACTGTCGACGACCGATGTTAGGCTTCTCTGTTCTTGGGGATGCATCTCAAGTATCAACCTACTTCGAAAAGCGCTTAGACTCGTCAGCAGGACTAAAGGCTTCTTCCGGCATGCTGTGGGCCCCAGTTGACGCGTTGTATGAGTTGCCTTGTTGATAACTCTGCGGCGTGTCCACTGAGCTTTCCGAGGCGGAAGGCGTTGCAAATGACGATACTGGGCTGAGAGCCTCTACGTCGGATCTGTAAACCGCCGTGTGGTTGGCCTGCGTGAGCTGCGCAGCGCTGTGATGTTGCGGGTCTTGGGATGCGCCATTGCGATTTTCCGTAGACAATGCTGATGGGCCGTCGAAGGACTGCGGGAAGGTCTGGTAGTGTTGCATTGGCGCGACGTCACCGCCTTGAACATCCTGATAAACGGTCGGCTCGTAAGATGTGGCAGCCACCTGTGCAAAATAACCACTTGGGACGACGGTGGAGAACACATGATCTTGTGATATCTCCCCTTCGTCCCATTCTTGATGCCAATGATTCTAGCATGTTGTTAGGACGGACGAAGGTCAGGCTGTGGGAGGGAAGGAAACTTACTCCGTATCCGTCCATTATATGCAGGTGTTATGCCACTGGACACCAGCTTGAGCAACTTCATCGTAACAGCAATGAAAGAAACCGGGACGAGCGCAGCGTTTTTAATACATGCCAGCAGGTACTGTAACGACTTCACTTCCGCCTCGGAGCACAACTGCGACCGCGCCATGCCCAAAATGTGCTTCGACCAACAGACAGCATGGACTCATGCTGGGAGTGATGGGCGTGATTGAAAAGTAACGCTATCCTGTATCATGTTGGACTTTCTGTTGTTGGAGCTGCTGGGGTTACCGGCGTATCGGTATCGAGGAGTGACTGTAGAGACGCAGGCTGTGGTTACAACTATAGGCTGTGATGCGAGTTAACCAGCGTTATTCACTTAGTTTGGACGTTAAACGTTAAACGTTGAGCAAATATCGTTAAACATTAAACATTGCGGCTGCCAAATTCTCACATCAGTCACTTTGCCACCGACCGCTTATATTGAGTTTGTTGAAAGCTCAAGAACGCCAGGGTTGGCGTCTACTGAGAGGCGGCCAAAAGGTGGTTTGACAGGTTAGACGTTTGATCGGTAAAAGTCCAAGCTGACTCACGTCAAGTGACATGGGTTATAGTCAAGAACGACATAACACAACAGCTAGCCCTTGGAGCCAACCTCTCCACTGCCCTTGTCGTCACTGTGCTTGTGGCAAGACTTTGAACAGAGGCGCCTACCAATTGTCGATCAACCAACAGCCTTACCTAGAGCACAGCCTTACCTGGAGAACCGCAGCATAGCACAGACAATCAATCACCTTCATGACCAGGCCGGCTCCATAACGTCTCGTACCAATGTTCCCCTCTGACAGGGGCAGCTTTACTTGTGTTGGACGACGAAGCAAGTCGGCTACTATCACTCGTTATTTCCTCTCTTCATCTGCAGCAAGCAAATCTAATAAAACTGATGGTTGGTAGGCCGTATTAGGTAGGTTTTTGGCACGTTGCTACTTGCCACCTGTTCTCTGACAAGATCCAGTCACAGCCGTTTCCGTACTGTGCCCTCCGGGCTCCAGGCTTCGGCTCCGCAATCTAGCTTGCGATAACGACATCCCCAACATCCCCAGACGGAATTGCGAGTCGCCCGACTTGGTCAGTCATGGCTGCCTAGTTCCTGGCGAATCGCAATCTGGCACCGAATGGTCAAAGGTTGAGCCCCGCGGGGCGAGCCAACAATGCAGTCTTCTTCCGGCCGGAACCTTGCGGAATGGCTACCCTCTTTGATGCCCCACGCGCCCCCAGTCCATGTTGCCGGTAGCCGCGCTTGACAACCCATCCCCAGGCCATCCATCATATGACATATGACCAACCGCTGGCCGGAGTGGCCCTTCCACACCGAATGCTACAATGCACGAAATGATGGTACGAGCAAGACTGTGAATGGCTCGTTTAGCGGAGGGCTGCAGGACTAGGTGAAGCAGCCTGAACTGAGTGACTATTGACTGGTGACTGAGTGGTGGGAGCAGGTGGGAGAGACCCTTCAAAGGCCCCGTCAGACGTCCTTGTTCAGCGTCGGCTGTCACGGCGGCGGTCTCAAGCAAGGTAGCATTTGCATGCACGGCGCATGGCAATGCAAAAGCCTGAGCCAGCAGCTGAGCTAGTCGCGCTTACAAATAGCAATTCATGCATCAAAAGAAAACCTTCAATACATGCAGCAAACAGGAAGGCGATGCGATACCGTATCGCTACGGCTGCCTGTCAGGAAGTTCTTGCTTGGACTCTCTGCATAGCCTCGTTTTCTCCCCCGCTTTTAACAGGGCTAGCATTAGCATTGGCGCCGTACGCCTCCTACGTCTGTGCAAGACAAGGCTGGAGATATGGTGTCCATCGTGAGCCCTCTCTGTTGGGTGTGAACTCGGAGCTGTGATGCCCCTCCATAAGGCGCACTTCGCCCAGCAAAATGGACGGGTTAGACAACTAGACCAGGGACGTTCCGTGGAGGCTTCCTTGCGCCTCGCGTGTGTAAGAAGAGACCGAGCCATGGTCTCGACGTCTCGTCGGCCAGTGTGTAAGTAAGTATGACCAGCGTGCTGCAGGCGGCACTGAGAACAAGTCCATAGTGCCAAGCTGACGAACCCAAAACTGACTATGTCGCCGAGTGATGTAGACCGTTACGCTATGCCGGATTCGACCCAAATGATTATCCCAGCTCGCGGATCGGGGCCATTAGGTCATCCTTGTTCCAACATCTCTCTGTCGACATGCCTAGTGTTTGTCTACCAGCTGTTAGATAGACTTTGTGCTTTGGAATGTCGACATCTATCTGTACGAAACACACTTCCGGCGAGCGAGCCACTCAAAGACGAAGCAGCATGGGCAGGCAGACATTGGCAAGCCGCGGCCAGTGCAACTCCGACGTTTGCTCTGGAGTGATGTACCGCCGCCTTCCGCCAGAAAGCTTGATCTGCAACGCCTTGGGATGAGAAAGGCTTCGACGGTTTAATCCACGTCCACGCACCACGGCGAACAGAACTTCTACAGTCACACCAACAGAGCATTGTCCCGATACTCTGGTTCAACAATCCGCCCCATCCCGGATGGCAGCAAGACGGGCGATATGATGCGGTACAGCGGTATCCTTTTTTCTATTGCATCCATCAGTCCCATGTCTGGCCCAGGTGCTCTCCAGGTGCTCTGTTGGTTGTGCCTCGTGCATGGCGCCGCCCGCAGAAGTTGTAGCCTGGCAGGATATATGTCGATGGCTGCCCTTGGTTGGGTGTTGCTGAAGTCATCACCACAACACCCTCTCGGATTAGCGGCGCAAGTTTACACGAGATGAATAAACAAGCTGTGAGATATTCTATGCACACCATAGCTGCTCTGGTCTACCATCGCCCCCCCAGATATTGCCCCAGGAGCATGGGCTCTCCACCGTCGATGCGAACACCGGATTTGTGCCTATGGACACCTGCCAAGGTGAACCAATCCACCATGAAGGTCTTCATGTCCAGAGCATGTACTCCGGACTGATCCGAGACTGGGCGTCCGGGGCCTCTCAGCCAGGCCATGTCCCATTCCAGCCTTCGACACCCTCTATGGGCATTCAATACGGCGGCCTGCACCATAGTCAGCGGACCTGCGTCCCTCAGCAGATGCATAACGGCTTTGAACAGGATAGCGGAACCGACGGGGGCCGTTTCGACGAACCCATTGCGTCTGATGTATTGGTGGGAAGCCCACCAAACCATCTACATGGAGCCGACAGCAACTCTCTACTTTCGTATAGTCTCCCACCCGATATCAACCCGGCTACCATCGCAGCTCGAAATCAGGGACAATCTTGGAACGAGAAGATGGGTAAACGTGTCTAAAAACCTATCAGTTGCATGCCAATAATGACGACGACAGATTAAGGTGAAGGATCGACTATTGTATGTTTAACAGCAATCCGAACTTCAGCAATGTTCCACCTTATAGGGTAGAACGGAAACGCATCTCCCTGCTCGCGCGACGCGACTAAGACGCTGTAGGAAATTGCTAGGGGTGCGACTAATCGGACAGGGCCTGGGCAAAGAGCACCTGAGATAGTGAACTACTTCACAATATTGAGGTGCAAAATGCTAGGCTCTTCGTGACTTCTTGGAGTGTTTCGTAAGTGCGCGGCGCTCCGACTTGATTGGTCGGGAATGTCCCATCGAAATCCGATGCTAACACTTGTCACGGGTAGGAAGCCTGAAGGACCAATCAACAGACGTGCAGCCTCTCTTCCTGATCTCTGACCCAGTGGCTGGTGTTCAACCTGGCCTCCTGCTCAACCTGCCATGGCCTCTCAATCCCACATGAGAACACCAAATCACGCAGTCTTTCCATTATCGATCATGAGAAGCGCATCCGAGGATGGGGCAGCCTCATATTCCACTGAGTCAGTCAAGTGATCCCAGCTTGCGCAAGCGTCGACATCCGAGTACCTTTCACTCCCTGGAGATTGATGCAGACTGTTCTGTACCCAAGAAACGCAAAATCCACCATCCTGCTTTCCCCCCTCGAAAATTCTGGGAGGAATTATCGGAGACACACCTTACGCGGAATGCACTACAAGCATTCAACGAGCAGAACTCGCAAGTCCCTGACGAGTCGGCGAAACGTTCAACACCTCGAAGACGCCCTCGATCAGGTCCGCGCTCCATTTTAGACGCCGGGAATCAGCTGGCTAGTCGTATCGTCAACACTTATTCCTCGACCTCCTTGAAGCGTCTCAAGGCGTTCGCAAGACACGGTGGCCCAGACTTGAGCGATCTAAGAAGAGTATGTTAAATGCGATTTTCCAAAGACCAGATATTAATCCTAAGCAGTATCCCATATCTAACAACCAACGGAATAATATGAGTTCTGTCCAGTCAAGCCTTGGGCGGCGCAAAAGAGGTTCACAGTCGCCAACAAAGAGAAGCTCGCAGTCTCCAACGAAGGGCAGCAACACGCCGAGAACAACTAGCACGAAGAGCACGGGCCCGTATGATCGCGCCTTCCAGCAGCACCTAATCGATCACGACATTTTGCCTCATGGTTATGAATACCCAGATGGACGGTTGCCGAAAGACCCTGATAACATGGATGAGATCCGCAAGGCATTGGCCCAACCTAGAGCCTCCTTATCACCGTCCAAATTCTCGAACGAAGACTTTCGAAAGTTCGAACGGGCGGATGCGCAGGCATCCAAGGAAAGGGAAGTTACAACAAATGTCATCCCTATAATGCAAGGAGATAATGGGGATAAGAAATGTGTTGCTGGCGAAATACTATTTACGAACCTGGAGCACTTGACCGATGGGACACTTGTACCTGGCAACCCTGACCTTTATTATGGCTCGCGTCCTGAACAGCTTCACAAGGCCGTTCGCGGAGAGCTTAGCAACTACGTAGTGCCTTCCACTCAACATGACCTGCCCATTGTACCAAATTACTTGTTCCAGGCAAAGGGGCCCGATGGAAGCTTATCAGTTGCGACCCGTCAAGCTAGTTACGATGGTGCTCTCGGGGCGAGAGGGATTCACCGCTTGCAGTCATACAAGCAACCAGAGCCACAGTATGACAACAACGCCTATACTCTCACTTCTATATACCATGGAGGACAGCTTAAGATGTACACCACTCATCCCATACCACCAGTCGTTACTGGTGGGCAGCCTGGCTTCGTCATGACGCAGATTAAAACTTGGGGTATGACAGGGGATGCGGACACATTTCGGCAGGGGGCAGCTGCGTTTCGGAACGGAAGAGACTGGGCCAAGCGCGAACGAGACAAGGCAATCAAAGAGGCGAATGACAGGGTAGCTCATGACCCAGTTTCTATAACCTCGGGCGATGCCTTAGGTTTGAGTTTCGGAAGTGATGTATCCGCCTGCGACACAATTGTCACCAGTCAAGAAACGATTTTGAACCCTCCTCCCCATGGTCTACCAATCTATGAGTCTGAAACGTCTGCCGACGAACTGTCTCTAGATCATCCGCCCCGCATCAAGCGTACCAAGTCGCCGCAAAAGAAGCCTTTCGGTTAAATCAACGTTAGCATTGTTCTATGAGTGCGGTAATAGTTTTCTGTGCAGAGTTAAGAACAGCGTGTAAAGAACTTCATCACATGTCACGTCTTATCAAGCTTGGAAGCAATCCAGGTTCCTGATTAGTTTTCGCTCCGCCATGCTCGTAGACGGCGTTTTCAAGCTCTGATAACTGACGGTGCTGACGAGATACATTCGTGCCTTGGATGGTTGACCCTTTGTCGCCTTCATCGTTGGGGGCATCCGTACATATGTCCCTCCACTACTTAAGGTGTCGGTTCTAGATCGGGTTTCAAAATCGTAACCAGGGTCAGAGACGTCATCATCTACGGGCTCACATAGAAAATCCTGATTATTTCGAGACTCGGTTTGCTGGCCAAGCGCACCTTGACGACTCTCCGGCCATGCAACAAGATGCTCCTATCCCTGCCTTGGGATCGTCACGACTCAACACGGACTTCACTTTCAGGCCACGACCGCAGAATAAGGACCTGCAGTATGTCCAACGAAGCAAGAGCCCATCAAGAGGACCTCCAGACGGTAGAGTCGAACACATGGAAGCAGCCAGACCAGAAGCTGCGCCGGCGATATCTGGCGGCGACCGGATTTATCGCCAAGCCAACAGCCAGAAGCAGCTTCAGGATGTCTTGAAGCGCGCGGCCGGCGTTGAGGCAGCCCAGGTCCAAGTTCGCCGACAACGTGAGCTTGACCATCTCGTTCGAGCCTCAACAGCCATGCAAGGACCAACCATGTCAAGGACAACTCTCACGAACCGCGTCTTCAACAGCAAGATTCGGGCCAAAAGAAGATTTTTGCTGCCAAGTCAGCCGCATCGCGAGCTGGAGACGACACTGCAACGTGGATGGAGTCGCAAGTCAAGCCGCTGCCGGAGATACAACAAAGCCAGGACTGTAAGAGATGCAATTACTGTCGCGGCCAACCACCCGAGACCTGCAGCAGCCGTGTCCATATCATCTACACCCACCAGAGAAACCACACCTGGTACACAACTTCCAGAGTCGTCCCTAGCACAGTCACCACCGCGAGTCCCCAAAACGACCGACACATACCGTCCCTCGGTTCCTCGAAACGAAGCACGGGGAAGCGGGCTCGCGAGAGATGGCGGCTACATCAGTGAAACTCCGTCGCCCGGCCCTCCACCCCAGGCACGCTTGCGGGCCCCGAGCTCGATGGAGGAGGACAGCCTGGCTGCCGCACCGTGGGAATTGCCACAGTACCAGCACATCTCGCGGGCTGATGGGTCTAATGAGCCAAGAACACCACCCCGTAGCCAAACCGGAGACCGAGATCGAGAGTCATCCATACCGGGGAGTGAGGCTTTAAACCTTGGCGATCGATCATCCTTGGCTTCTACGACATCGGAGAAAAGTGTTCGAGACCGGTCGCCGATACCAGCCGGCGAAGTTGATCCAGACTATCTACCTTCTTCTTCTTCGCCGGTCTCACTTCAAGGCGAAGATGGGGAAGAAGAGCCTGAGGCGCCCGTTATTCGTGCCTTTGGACCAGACTCACAACCTGCAACACCGACCTCAAGCCGGAACACAAGTGACGTGTTTTCGCCCTTCGAACCGACCGCTTCTCACATGTCATTGTTAAGCTCTCCAGGCGGGTCTGACACATCGCGTCGGCCGCCGTCAGATGGCAACAGCACCCCAACCGCTGGTAGACCACGACCGGGGACACGCCTACGATTTCTTGACCATTATCTCCACGCCATATTCGACCAAGAAACGTGGGGCGGTGCCGACTTTCTTGCCAGGCAGGGCAAGGTGTATCGAGAAGTCATCGGGACCTTTTTCGATGTGGGGTGTAAATGTATGTTTTGCAACTGTCATGACTGGGCGGTTTTCGTCCTTGCTTGTTCTGAATTTTAATACAACTGCCTATATTGTTATAACTAGTTATGGATACTGACGTATTTACGGTTCTGGTATGTAGGTTCTCATGCACGCGAGCAATCCGAGCCGGCACAGAGTCACTCCATGCGAGAAACAGTCACACACCCCCAACGCTTATTTCCTCCCTTGTCTGAAATCTTTGGGCCGAGCGGCTCATACGATCCTACTTCGTACTTTCACCTTTGGCAGAGAATTTTGTCGGATCAGCCGGCGCTACCGCTGTCTTTGAGAAAGTCCGAGGCATTTCTCGCACGGTTTCCGATCACTATACGCGGACTCTTCGACATTGACAGCGCATGGTTTGCCCCTTTGAGTCTCGCTGTGATCTGAGCCCCGAATGACTTCCGCCTTACATTTGTTCCTCGGTTCAGTCTGCATATATCTACCGACCAGGTAGTGCAGCCGCACAGACTGAGCCTGGAAAGGACACGCCACGTCCTCGGGTCTTTCCAGACTGGTCCTGTTCGCTTCTCTGCGTTCGTGTTGTTCCCCAGCTCAGCCGACA
Organism: Metarhizium guizhouense ARSEF 977; assembly: GCA_000814955.1. Taxonomy (NCBI): domain Eukaryota; kingdom Fungi; phylum Ascomycota; class Sordariomycetes; order Hypocreales; family Clavicipitaceae; genus Metarhizium; species Metarhizium guizhouense. Next base: position 36,467 of record AZNH01000124.1, read on the forward strand.
GCCCTCGCTCCAAGATGTCGGCTTCGTCCAATACGCTGTCCCACGAGCGCTTACAAGAGTTTTATGACGACATCATCTTCCCGGCCATCCGCGAAGCCATCAAAGACCCTTTCCACCAGGAAATTCCGCAGTCATTCTACATGGTCTACGCAATGTCCCGTTCGTCCCAGGAAGCCACGGGTCAACGGAGTGCTGATGATGACAGCCGCTCCTCATATCAACTGTCCTGTACCGTCCCCGCCTAGGATCTTGCTCGATTCTGGTCCCTGGTGGTTGAAAAAGCAAACCTCCTTCGAATCCCGACCAAGCGAGGAGAGAACGTTGCGTATTTCAAGAACCCACGCCTGCTCTTCCAAGCATACGACCTGAAAAACACGTTTGCACGACCGAGACTCCATGAGACCTTTTCTTCTTTTGGTGACACAGTTCTGGCCGGCCTTGATCCCGATCAACTGGACATGCGTTCCTGCTGGATCGACATTGGGGCACGATATTACGCCGACGGTCCGGGGGTGCGACAGCGTGGAGGCACCGAGCCTATTACGCTTTTGTGGAAGAGCCAGTGCAACCGCCATCTCCATGAGAGCTTGGTCAAAATCGCCCCCAGGTCGCCATTGTCTGCGACCCACTTTCGGTCATTTCTACTACGCGACACCGGAAACGTAATGTTCAAAACCATCCGCAGCCGTACGGTGGATGCTAGGCATCCAGATTCTCGACAGCCCGGTATCATCCGGGCCAAGGCATACAACAGCAACAAAAGGATCTTTGGGTTGCTCATAGATAGGAACTACAGCCTATACAATTCACCATCTCTGTTGTTGGCCGCCCTCAACCAGGACATGATCCAGGATCTCGATTCGGTGAGCAAGAGGTCAGGTAAGCATGATCGCGTGTTTACGACCCGGCATAGCCGGGAATCCACCCTTCACGCGTGGGAGGCGAACAAACGGCATGTCAATGCCATTTCAGGCCCCGAGACCGTGATGAATTACGGAGTCCGGAAAGAGCTCACGTTCTGCCTAAGTGCCATTTTGAAGGAGTGGAGTGACAGCAGTTTTGACACAGGCCGGAATGCCCACACCGGTCCGTTCTCGCGGGTCTTGCCACTCGGACCCGACTCCGATGTGCATTGCCCTTTTTGGATGCTGCCGACAAGGGATCTCAACGACTTGATCTTCACGCAGGCGGCACGCCTTTTGCTCCCGCTAGATCATCTTTTCCAGGAAGCGTCGTTGTCCGGTTCCGACCAAGCGATGCTTTGCAACTGAGCTTTTCGTTCGGCGGCTCTTTGCGCTGTACACGGCCCAGCTCCTGTGCAGACTAGTGGTCTACAACTTCAGCAGCGAGAGGGACTATAATTTCGACAAATGGATATGGTTATCCACCTGGAACGCGGAGAAGAGCAGGGGAGAGTTCTGGGAGCGGCGTGGTCTCGGGCTCGAAGCGCCGATAAAAGCATCGGGCATGCTGTGGATACCCCGGGATCTGATCGACTGGCGGCGAGGACATGTTGCGCTGGCCACTCTGATAGATCTTTACATCCCGAGGAGCCCCCTACAGTCGTGGCTTACATCTCAAAACAACATACAAGGCCTCAGCACGACGCAGCTGACGGTCGAATATATCGTCCAGGAGTGGGCGGGCGAGGCATTCCAAGAGCATCGAGACCAGAAGGGCCATGAGCTGGCGGACCGCATTGCCGGATTATGCGCGGAAGAAACTGCCCGTGAGTACAATCTACACCTGCTGGACAAAGTGCAGTCGTACTGGGACCGAGCACGGGCTAAAGCCGGCCGCAAGGGCCGTAAGCTTCCCGCCAGCTTACCAAGGCTGCAGCGGGCGCGGGAGGACGTGGCGGCCGACAGGAGCCGGATCGTGACGGCGCGTACAATCTGGGAGATTTACAACGAGGCATGGCCGGTGTATGCTGCGGTGCTGCCTGATGACGATGCGGACATGCGGATGCCAGCCGAGCTCCCCTGCTGGATGACCACAAGCAAGTATCTACCGCCGAAAGATGGATGGTCAGACTTTGTTTTCCGGCATCTCTTCTGTCGGTCAGCTAAACCGAAATCGAAACGAATCCAGTTTCTCCGGGTGTACGGGACGTTCAACAAGGTCCATCATGGTCACCTTCAACAGTAACCAAGCGAAGGAGGTCGGAACGAACCATACGGTGGGCACGTGGTATCACGGGAAGCCAACCTTTTTCCAGATGCAGTACTGGGCGCCTTATTTCTCGCCGCCGGAGGACAATCGTGACCTACGTGTGGCCTCCATGCCGTCCGTGACTCCGGAAGTGCTGACTGCAGCCCGGTTCCAAGATCTCGGGCGAGCCGCCCATCAGTACTGTCTTCGTATCATGGATCGAACAGAGGACCTGAGGAAGACCGGCAAAGACACGGTAAATTCTCGTTGCCGGCGGGTGCTACGGCAGATGACACTCCTCGCGTGCCCGACTTGGGGCAGTGGTAGAAACCGGTTCACACAGAGATCTGATCCGTTACAGTTGCAGCGGATCAGAGGCGCTGTTCGGCCGCTGTCTACGACTGCCGAGAGGACTGTTCAGGACAATCTGGTCACACGGGATGGGCCAGTGGAAAGGGAACTGGAGAGGATGAGAGTGTTGCTGGCACGAGTGACGAGTTGGGTGGCCAATTTGCCCAACCAGCCTGCAAGCAATCGCCATAAAGGATGGCGGCGGATTTGTCTTGGAGTGTGACAGTGAGATGTGACAGGCCGCCCCGCTCTCTCTGTGGTGAACAACTACATTCTTATCGTCCTATCTAAGACCCATTCCGGCAGAATCCACGCTCTGCGCAACACCACCAAGCCTCCAGTTCATTTTGAAGACGTCATTCACCCGTGTATTGACGAGCTGATTCGGCGCCCCAGGGAACCCAGAGACGTTTGCATGCGATGGCCGAACCACAAAACGGCTGCTTGCTTCAGCGCCATTGGCAACCTGGCGACGGGTCCGTACACTTAGTGGCAAACAGCAATTCCAACTTCGTGTGAACTCGCTTTTCTTCGGCCAGATCCTGCATTGTTCCCGACTCAACCGTTGGTCCCTAAACCTGATCATCCCAAGACAGATCTCGAAAATCTATAAGCGCCGCAGGACCTGGCCATTAAAATGATGGCACTTGCCGTCCGTCTGGCCCAACCAGAACACGGGAGCTGATAATGACCCCGCGCGGGCCGGCCCTCGTCTCGTGGGCAAAATGGGTGCAGGCATGGACGCTTGCTGCACAGTTTGTGGAAAGAGGAAAGAGACAACGGGGATGCCTGCTGAGACATTCTTGAAGACCCCTGCTGAAGAAAGCCAACCATGTTCCTCTCCGGCCGCGACTTGCTCGTGCCACGCGCCCACTTTAGGGTGCAGGCGAAGACGGGAACCTAAATCAGCTTTTGCAGCTTTTGGGGGAGCCTGTCACGGCGGCGGGCAAGGACTGCGAATTGCGGCCAGGGTGAATTTGATACGAGCTGCACGATGGCCAACTCGGCTGTGCATCGGCACCCGTTGTCTCAGGTCCGTTGGACCGCCGTGCCCGAGACTCGCTTTTTTAATGTACTCAAAATGTCACAAATGCATATTTTTGATTGAGGACCGCCAAGGCCATGTTCCTCGAGGCAATCACAACTTAGAAACATAAGTGTTAAATGGCCTGGAAGATCCATCTCTTTGACGTGGAGGGCGGACCAGGCTTCCACGAGAGGTGGATCTGGACAGGGGCTGGCGTGCTTCTAGTTGATAACCGAGTGACAAGCTTCACGGCGCGACGATTAAGTTGTCACATGGATACAGACAGACAAATGGCCTCGTAAGGATATCCTCGTCTAGAATAAAAGATCATCAATCGCCCTGGACAACTAGCCACCTCGACGGAGATCTGGTTGATCATAAAAAGCAGAATCTGTCGATGATGTGGTGGATGGAGAGAGCATGCAAGTCCCTGACACCAGGTCGAAATGTAGATGTCTAAATAAAAACAGTGTCACCTCCTTGCTACCTGCAGTCACAGTCCAAGCACCAAATGGACAACGGAGAATTAACCAGGTCTCGTGAGATCCCTGAGCAGTTACTCGTGTAGGCTACAGCATTTTGCTTGTGAGCCAACATCGTACTCCCTTAGCTACTAGAGAAGAACCAGGAGGGTACTTACTTTGTTTGCCCTTGCTTCCAGGCAGTAATTTTTGAGTCACAGCCAGGAAACACATGGGCAAAGCGGCTGTGGCGTGGCGCCACCCTACCTCCAGCAAGAAGCCCACCACCGTGTCTGGCATGCGCCGTCAGCCAGGAATGAAGCACACTGCATTCTGTACCAAAAACAGCAGCCAGACGGATGGTGATAGCTGATATATTCTCCATCGCTCCCGTCTTCGTACGAATCCTCAAGGTCTCTGAACTCTCAATGCAACTCCGACTTTGAAGAGGTTCATCCACCAGCACTCCTCCGCCTCATTCCGTCAGCAATCCACCAGCACCCCTCTACTCATTCCGCCAAGCACGATGGACGGTGCGGCATATCATGTGTTATCAGAGGGTGAGATCTATCATGTCATTCAACATGTATTTCTTCCTCCCAAGCTGCCTCAAAGTGGTGATGATCCACAAGCCCTGGCCTATGAGACGTCCCTTTTGGCTACAACGTCCGACGCTCTTCTCAGGTTTGGCTCATATGTCGAGCCAGAATTCAAGTCTGTCGTCGATGTGACCTACTACGCTGTACGCTGTCTTCGTGATCTGAGAGACAATCTTGGCTCCATTGATCAAGACAGGCTTAGGCAGGCGTTCTGTGGCCTGGCACAGCACGGTACGTGCACTAGTTTCTGGGGACGTATGAGGCCAAATCCACTAAGCAAGCTTCAGGAGGCTTCCTTATTATCCACGTGAGGGCACAAAATGCTGGAATTCTCATTACCTGCGATTCCAACTCGGTGACTTTTGAGTTCTTCGAGCTCTCCCCTCTGAATAGAGCAGCTATGGGGACCGAAGGGCGACTTCGGCGACAGTTTCCAGCCTCAGCTGTCTCAATTCCGATGGGGACATTCAAAGATGATTCGTTTCAATCAGCTCTTTCAGAAACTATCGCCAAAATGAGCTACCAAGAAGTAGCTGAAATGAAGCCGAAAGTCAGGAAGGCAGGGGACGAGCATATTGAGGATAGGGAAACCACGGATCCTAGTATCGTCACTGACTTCCTAGCCACTTCTCTGAGTGCACTGGGCAAAAACCTGCAGGTTCACCAAATTGAGAAGAACACCCGTGAGGAAGTTCTCTGGAAGGATGCCAAACTCCCCTGGCGGAGGTCGCCTCTGTGGCTGCTTGTGCGGGTAGCGATTCAAATCTTCTTCTCACGCCACAGGAGAAGTGGAAATCCCTACAAGGAGTTCATGGTATTTTTCATGCGGCACATCCTGGAAGCCGCCGAGTCGCTCAACCTGCCTGGCGACGTCCTATTTTGTATGGCAGCCAAAATATCGGGACGCCTGTTGAAGCTGGACCACGGCTTGACCTATCTCTGGCTCCCTTCAGTCCAGCAGACCTTGTCGAGTGTTAAGTGTTCTCTCAAGAAGCGCTGGAGCTCAATCATGAAGCAAGCAGAGCCTGATCTGCAAATACCGAATTTGCAAGCCTTCCAAGTTGAACAGGACACACGTGCCTCCTACCCTGAACTCGACAGCTTCATCAACCAGATCGAGTCTCGAAAATGCGCCAGCGGCGAGGTAACATTCCATCCACCGTGGTCTGCTGCCAAATTTGATGGAACAAGTCTCCCGTGCCTCCAAAGCAATCTGTCCGATGAAGGCTCGTACTTTGACCTGTTGGAGTTTGAAAAGTGGGTGGCAGTATCTTTGGATGAGTGGCTGCGTTCACATATTTCCAAAAAGGATACATGCCGGGAACTGCTAGGTGCTATGAGATCATATCATCAAATATCGTCATCTCATTACTCCGAGAACCCAGAGTCACTATCCTTGATGTTACTGACGGTCTTGGAACTGTGGGTAGCCTGCGACAAGTCGGCTTCCCATCACCACACGCTGCTTTTGGATTACGATCCTGAAATACCGTACGAGCTTCTCGAGTCCCTCATTTTGCCTTTCAAGCGTCAGATGGAGAGGTTGAGCGATGTCGAGGCATACGTCAAAGGGCGTCGTGACAAGGCAAAACAAAGCAACCCTTGCATCTTTTCATCCTTTGGACATGCGCAGTCTTTTTCAGTCCGTTACTTTTCTTCGTCGGTGGATCATCAAGATCTACTCAGGCGGATCGAAGACGATGCCAGCACAGAGAGAGAACGTAAAAGAGAGGAATTCCGTGCTCTAAAGGAAGACTACAACTTCCACATGGAGCAATACGAGAAACTTCCTTGCATAAAATACCGGGTTGTCGACAGTGCCACGGGGCGGCCCAGAGAAGTGCACTGCAGTTCATGTAGGAGCTGTCCACATCTCCGCTCTGCAGAGCTTCTGACTATCGAAGTCCATGAGTGGCCGCTTCCTACAGAAAAGCTGAAGGCACAGAACACCGTTTTCGAGCTGCAGGTCCCCATGCCATTCAATCATTGGCGAGACATGACTACCTACGTAATCATTGATGTCCTGAAATCCGCCTATAGTAAGGCCCGTGGGGAGAGTGTAGAAATGCGTCTGGAACAATACTTGCCTTCCTTCTACACCACAAAAAGTAACCGACTAAGTCTTGCATCAACTACCAAGTCAAATCGAAAGACCCACAGACGAGGAAAAATGATCGCCACCGCAGTGGAGGGTGATGTGTTGGTACAGAACGGCCTAACGTATCAGTACTTTGATAATGAGGCAGATTGCTGGGTCTCCAAACCCGAAACGACGGACAAGGTCCCCGATATGTGCACATATGAGTTGTCAGAACAATGTGCTAGCCTTCAAATGTTCCTTCTTCGACCATTCCATAAGCCGAATGGCATGTCACCAAATCACGCTATCTCGCAACAAGCCCATTGCCCTGATCATCTGTCTCTCGAGGAGTTTAAGGCCATGGCTACCCTCCCAATTGGGTACCGCATTCAGTGGTCCAATCTTCTCGTACAGCTGCACATGCCGGCCGTGGATTTCAAGAAAGTCGACACTCTGTATCTGCTTCTCCAAATCAGTCGGCAAGCTGGGCCGCCATTGCCCTCGTGTGTCTGGAGAGCCGGTCACCAGCAACTCTGCGATGAGGTATTTGTTCAACAGTTTCTGGACGGCCTCTTTTCCACCCTGGAGAGGATTAAAGAAAATTGGGAATCTCATCACGCACTTGGCGGTCTGACTGCGCTTGCTGCAAGGCTTCTGTCCCTCGCTCCATCTCCTACCTTGTCCTCGATATGTCTTCTATTCTTGGAACGGTGCCGCGACGTGGCTCTCAATTGGGTTGGCCAACTGCAGGACAAGATCAAGCATTCAGAAAACGATGATCAACGAACAGAGTGCCTCAAAAGGGCGTTCCGGGTTGCTTACATTTGCGCGAGCTCCTTCGACGTTGATGAGGGCTATCTTCGCAAGCTACTTGCTAGCCCACCCACGGCGGCCATCCTCATTGAGTCGTTCGTGGTGGTCCAAAACACATTGCACAGTGCCTCGCAGCCACAGGACCCCATCTTTCGCCTATCCATTCAAGCTTTGAGGCGTCTGCAACACAAATCCTGCGCCATTCTACGGGAAGAGATTGTTCACCGAAATCACACTTGTCTCGATCTCGCTATTCGAAAGAGCTGGTCAGCTTACTCTGGGGGTGGGACATGGCGTCCAGTTTCGACAAATGATTACCACTGGTTGACAACTCTCACAAAGGCGAAGAACATTTCAAAGTGCTTCATTGTCCATTTCAGCCTCTTGACAAGCGAATTACTAGTTGATGGCTTGCCCCTGTCTCGCCTGCCTGCAAAATATGAGAAGCACCACGTTTACCCCATTCTTTTTGGCAACGCTACTATAGAAGTATCGCCGACTCGGATGCCCGGCATGCAGTTCTCTTCAAAGAAGACTCATCATGAATATGCACTTTCTTTCGGTATGAGCAGTTGTGGCAGAAAGGACTTTCTTCTCGTGGCGACGCAAGATGATCAGACGCTAGACCTTATCCCATCGAGGGTTTTCAACAACATGCTGCCCCATGAGTTCATTCACGGTTATGTCCACTGGTACGACAGGAACACGCAAACTATTGAATTTCGGAGGAAAATGGCTCCCTGGGCATGTTCGCGAACACACTGGAGGATGAGAAAACAAGGGCCGTACTGGGTTCTCGAGCTAGACGGCCGGTTCCTTGTCAGTACTATGAACGACAGCGCGAAGCGTTTGTCCCATGTGCTGGTGCCTCTTGAAAATGAACAATTCATCCATATTCTTCTGCATGCTGCATCTTGCAGGGTTGACGTTGAGATGCCGAGACTAAAACTAGACTTCTCTCTTCAACTAGGCTCAACGAAGCTTGCTTCCCGGCAGTTTCGGGGAATGTTTGTGGACTCAAATCAAAGGATAGGCACACTGGTTGGGCTAGAGAGTAAGTTGGTGCTGAGAAATGATAATAACTGCCGAAAACTTCTTCTGCCAGACGGCCAGGTCTCGTGTCATAACTCATCAGAGCATGTCCAAGTCTCCGTTCTTCCTGGAACGTCTACCAGAGTTCACACCTATGAAATCGACGGGCTTCTTGGTCGCCTGGTAGACAATGGAAGCCTGCAGAGCAAGTTAACCCTCTGCTACCTCCATGCACTCACCTCTTACTGCTTGCCTGATGAACATACTGGAAAGACTGGCACGGAAGAGGCTCTGTCAATCCTGAACTCAGCTGCTGTTCGCTCTTTTGACTGCCTCTCACAGGACATTCTGGACAAGTTGGACATGATTGCGAATTTGGCTCCGAAAAGAGAGTATTACCCCCCAGGCTTACGTTACATGGAGACAATCTATTGGGATCCAGATCTGAGCTTCCTATCACAACATGGCGGCTTCTTTGACTCGGTTGAGTTGATTTATGCTCAAGCTTCTGCGACGAAGTTCTTTTATCCAGACTTGTATATTAAACCCACCGAACTTTCTCAGGTTCATGGCTGCTTGCAGAAGCGCCAGCGGATAAGACTATCAACTTTTCAAACTTGCAGATTTGGCGCAGAAAATCATACCTCCGCCTGCGATGAGAACTATCGAGGGCGGGACAGATTGTCATACTTGCAGAGGTCAACTCGAGTTTTTGAGATATCCTCGATGATTTTTACAAGTCAACAGACTCTTCACCAGAATATTTCTCCCGGTTTTGTTGACGAATTGTGGACGCGTGTTTCCAACAGTAACATGGAAGACTCAGGCAAGCCACTTCCGCCGGAAGAGATTGCTTATGACGCTCGGTGGCTGGGCGATCAAAATGCAATTCTTCAGAAATATTGGTGTCGGCTTCATCGTACCTTAGCAAGCAATTTGTCCCAACTGAACAAATTCCAGAAAATGTTCTGTCTTGCTGCGATGGCATATGCAGAAACAGGTCATTCTGACATAGTGCAAACACTTGCAGCATTTTCAAATATACCAGCAGTTGGCCAGGTCACAGTACCCAATGCAAGTCGGTTCTGCATGTATGAGGGGCGCAAGGTGGATCGTTCTCTTCTCCTAATGATTACTCGACAAAATCTCGTCCCCTTTTCTTGTTGTCCAGAATATAACCTGCCCCGAATGTCAGGAGAAAGTGATTGGTTGCTCCAAACCAGACGACAGAATAATTTCAACGATAATCAATCAAGTACAATTGCGACATTTGTGGGTTCTATTCAGAGTCAGTGGCCCTGTGCAGAACCATATTGCTCAAGCAATGGTAACCTCACAACATATATCAGATTGTCAAAGGCGATAACGGATGTACAGCGAATATGGACGTCGTGGTACCAGAATCATTTGTTTTACAAGTATTTGGGTGACATAGCAAATGCCCTTTGGCAACGCGCAGTTGCACCTATTCACCGTTGTGGAAAACAGGTTGAGTCACAAAGAGAGCTTGAAGCTCTCAAGAAGAGACCTTTTCTCAGTGAAGAGAACCTTTTTCGCCAGTCGGTCCCATCCTTACCCGAACTGAAAGACTCAAATCTCGATCTATGCCATCCAATCACAGCCAAAGCCAATATCGGCGACAAATTGGAAGACCTTATTGAGCGTTTGAAAGGGCGGGCATCTCGGAAACACGAGTACGAAGACAATTACATTCGGGACTTGGAACAAAGCCTGCAGACACTGAGGAGCCAGAATGCTGCTTATTCAATTGTACAGGATGACGAGATACGTCGCAAGATGTTGATCGAGAACTTAGACCATTGCCAGGCGAACGCTACGGCAATCTACCACTGCTTGGAATTGTCGGTTACTCTGGACCCTCAAGCAGAGCATTCTGTGGGTGCCTCTACCGAGTCACACATTGAGCAAGCTGCAGCGATCTTCATGTCCCCGAGAGTCTGCTCTTCACTTTTCCTCCGACAATTGGCCCGCGCACAATGGAAACTATTGCCACAGATATGGAAGGACGCAGTCGTGGAATACGGCATAGCCCTTACCAAGCTCCAACGAGCGGGCCGAATGCTTAGCGCCAATGGCAATGAATCTGACCTTCTGAGGGAGCTCCTTAACCAAGGCCATACTAATTGGGATCCCTTGATCTATCCTGAAACTTTATTACTGGAGGTTGAAAGTGGTATCTTGATCCGAGATGTACAAGAAGAAATCGCCGCACAGATGAGAGAGCCACCACACGGTGCCAACGCTGTCATGCAACTTATCATGGGTGAAGGAAAGTCATCCGTAGTTATACCGGTTGTTGTTGCGCATTTGGCAAATGGCTCAAAGCTGGTCTGCGCCATCGTTGGCAAGCCACAAGCGAAGGAGCTTCATCGAATCCTGGTATCCAAACTAGGCGGCCTGCTGAATCATAGGATCTATCAAATGCCTTTCTCCAGGTCTCTGAAACTAACCGCGGCCGATGCCCGTGGCATAGATAAACTGTATAGGGAATGTATGGAAACGGGGGGCATAATGCTTTTACAGCCGGAGAGCATGCTTTCACTCCAGTTGATGGCAGTCGAATGTCACGCGTCAGATCGACAGGAAATAGGCAGTATTCTTCTTAACATACAGCATTTCTTCAACTTGAATTCTCAAGTTGTCATAGACGAGAGTGACGAGAATCTTAGCCCCAAATTCGAGTTGATATACACTATGGGAACCCAAAAGGCTATCGACCTAAGCCCAGAGCGCTGGACCATCGCACAGCGGCTGCTCGGCATCGTCGCCTCGATTGCACTGGATGTGAAGAAGCAACAACCTCAATCGATCGAGGTGACTCATTGCGAAGATGGACGGTTTCCCAGAACTCGCATCTTGCGACTTGACGCTCAGGCTCTCTTGCTGAGAAAAATCGCGGAAAAAGTATGCTACACCGGGTTGCCAGGCCTTCCCATCGGTCTTCAGTCAGAGGCATTGAGGAGATCTGTGTTTATCTATATCACGGAAGCACACCTCTCCCCCGATCAGATAGCTTCGGTTGAAGGCAACTCCGCCTTCTTCAGTGACTCCACCAAAGGGCCTCTGCTAATGCTAAGGGGCCTGATTGCAGAAGGTGTTTTAGGCTTTGTTTTGAGCCAAAAGCGTTGGAGGGTCGATTATGGTCCTGATCCGAGCCGGAAACCAAGAACTCACCTTGCAGTCCCCTTCAGGGCCAAAGATAACCCCACCCCTAGGTCCGAGTTTAGCCAGCCGGATGTGGTCATCTTGTTGACCTGTCTGAGCTACTACTATGACGGGCTCTCCGATGAAGCTCTTACACTGGCCTTTCAGCATCTGCTAATGTCAGATCAGGCTGACGTTGAATACGATGAGTGGATCAAGAATGCACCCAGCCTCCCCGAATCATTTCATCGCTTAGTCGGAGTGAATATGGAGGATCTAGCTGAGACCACTAAGAAAGTCTTCCCTTACTTACGTTTTGCGAAGAACGTCATCGATTACTATTTGTCGCACATAGTATTTCCCAAGGAGATGAAAGAGTTTCCACAGAAGCTTTCAGCGTCCGGTTGGGATGTTGGGCAAACAAGAACCCATCCCACCACAGGCTTCAGTGGGACTAACGATTCTCGGCATCTCCTGCCCCTTGACGTCGAGCATCTGGATCTCGAGAAGCAGCAGCATACAAATGCTCTGGTCCTCGAGAATCTCCTCCGTCCGGAAAACACAGTTGAATTGTTGCCTCTCCAAAACCATCATAGCGTCTCGTCCGCGGAGATGCTATTGCGCATTGTCACATCCATGGTACCCCCAGTCCAGGTCATTCTTGACGTCGGGGCGCAGATCATAGACCTCACCAATATCGAGGTTGCGAGTCAGTGGCTGAAGATGCTTCCCAAAGATAAGCAGAAGGAAGCTGTCATTTTCTTCGACGGCGATGAGCTTTCCGTCATTGATCAAAAGGGCAACGTAGAGAGGTTCCAAACATCGCACTACTCTGAGAAGCCTGATGCTTGCCTAGCTTTTCTTGACGAGGCACATACCAGAGGCACTGATTTGAAATTTCCTGATTATTATAGAGCTGCTGTCACCTTGGGAGTCAGATTGACCAAGGACAGGATCGCGCAGGGTAAGTGAAGTTCAATTGAACACCATCAGAGCTAACAGGTCGTAGCTTGCATGCGAATGCGGAAGCTTGGCAAGGGCCAGTCTGTTGTATTTTGTGTACCTGATGAAATCCAGTCAAAGATATGGACTACCACAGGCATTCCACATAATCAAGACATTCAAGTATCCGATGTGTTACAATGGGCTATTTCCGAGACATACGACGACCTCCGCAGGAGTATGCCGCTGTGGGCAGTACAAGGAGCCAGATTCATGCGCCAGGACAGACTATGGGCAGAATCAACTAGTCTTTCGGGGATTAAAATGTCAAAAAAGCAGGCCAAAGAGTTCCTGGAAGATGAGGCACAAACTTTGGAATGCCGGTATCACCCCGTTGCTCACGGCAACACAGATGGCTATTCTTCTTTTCCCTCAAGTTCATGGGACGACTCCAAGCTTGCTCCAATTCGGCAGCGGTGCGGGGAGTTTGGCCTATTGGAATTTGGAACCGCGGCACTGCAAGAAGAGCAGGAGAGAGAGTTAGCGCCCCAGAATGAGCAGGAGCGACAAGTTGAAAGGCCACAACCGGCCGAGCCCGAAGAACACAGCATTCACCAGCATGTGATCAGGTTTGTCCAAACGGGAGATATTCCTTTGACATCATCTGCTTTCAATAAGTCATTCTTGACTCTCCGGAATACTAGCGCAGCTGAACAATTTGACATGAACCAATTTCCAAGTGGAGTCCTGACCACAGCGGACTATGCGAGAACCGTGAAGTTACGGGCGGAAAATTCATGCGCAGACTGTTACCAGAGACCAATCCAGTGGATCCTGACCAGCGCTGACGAATGTGGAGTCGTTGAACATCTAGTTATTATCAGCCCGCACGAAGCTCAAGAGCTGATGGTAAAGATTATGGAGTCAAGTCGGGTGGTTCTGCATCTTTACGCACCACAATCGAATCTTTCTTTTCCAGGACTAGATGCGCTGAAGCTCTACAGTGTTCCGACTTCGGGAGTCGACTGGAAACTTCCCCCGTATTTGAGGCTGCAGCTCAATTTGTTTGCTGGACAGCTGTATTTTAGGTCCTTTGACGATTATAAACAGACTTGCGAGATTTTGAGCCTCGCATGGCAGCCGCCTGAGGAGGGATCTACTGTGGCAGCGGATGGATTTGTTGTCCAAGGCATAAAATGCCCCAACAGCAAGTTCAAAAGGAGCCCAGTAAAATGTCTGAAAGTGCTTCTGGCGACAATTCGCCGGGATTGTCAAGATATTGGCAAAACGCACTGGGGGAGAGTCTTGGGTGGGGAGATTTTGGAGAAGACAGACTTTACGCGGCCTGGAGACAATGGGCTCAATGGTATCTCATTACCTCTGAGATAATGTGACGGACTGAGTGTCAAACAGTTATGGGCACACATCACGTGAATGGAAAGTGAAGTGGTAGCAGTTGGACTAGAGATAGGAAGCGTTTTGGCAAAGGTGCCTTCGGTGAATTGAATGAGAATTATCTGAACAAATGAAAGGAAAGAATGAACGCAGCTATTTATCTTGCTTACAGCTTCGCCGAAGCGGCGAAGCTGTAACAGGTAACCCATGTCTGATACAAACTTAAGACCAGGAGTCTTTGTTGATACAATGCCGCGTCGCGGCATTGTAAAAAGCAACGACTTGCCCCATCTTGAAGTCGTGATAGCTGACAAGGATAGTGACGGCGCGGGACGGACGCGATTCTGACGAGCGCGCCCGCGCTAGCTTTGCACACTATCTGAACGCGTTGGTCACGAACACCTGTTTCACTCTCTGTCAAAAGGAAGATAATAATCAATTACGCCACAACTCCTCGCTTTCCATTTGCTATTAAGCAATCTTTTAGATTACTCCTACTTCGACGCGTATCTGGATGGTCCTTGCCCAGCGCCTGCTCACGAAGCTCAAGTGTCTGCCGATACATGTGCTCCGCCTCCTCGTACGTCCCTAGATTTCAAAGCACAACGCCGAGGTTGTTCATGCTGGGGTTTCAGTAGTTGGAAAAACTCGGGTACTATAAATATCCTGTCGAAATTATCGCAACATCTCTTCAGGGCGCAGCCTTCATATGAATTCCAGGCCGACGAAGCCATTCGACAACCCAACTTCGTTGTCATCAGCGCTCGCCTCAATATCGTCTGCCTCATCCTCATCCATGTTGTCCTCCTCATTGTCAACCTCCTCGTCAGACCCAGCCCCCCGCTCGGTCACAGGGATCGAAGGAATTTTGCAGAGCGCCATGGCAGTCATACATGGTACGTGTGAGCACAAGAAGGTGCTTGAGACCACTTCCCGCCTAGCGCTGCCGGAAAGAGAATGAAAACGAAATAGGGAAGCTCGCTCGAACCAGTTTGACAAAGCTTCCAAAGTCTCTGCCTATTGCGCGGTGGATCGTTGCGACTGGTGAGGATGCGAGCCTCATCTGTCGGATAAGGCTGCCTCTGTTAGTTGAACAAGCAGACTTGACGTAATTGCTAGATGTCATAAAATCATCGATATCAGTAGTTTGAGAGGCTGGCCAGCCACCCTGATGAAATCAGGTGGCTGGGAAGTCTTCTAAACTAAAGATAAAAGACATGGACCCTTCTGAAGGATAGGAAAACAACAATAATTTTTATATTCAAGAAATAAGCTTACTTAACAATGAGTCTCATAACATGACATCATCAGGTTTGATATTCCTGCAATAGAAGAGGTGTGTTGGATGGAGTCTTGCGCGAGCCACACAAAACATGCAACCTGGAGGGAGGGCTGGGTTTCATCTGCTGGTCCACTCTTGGTCTGACTCCAAGCACAGGAAAGGCCAGCAGTGCAACAGTGGAGACACTTGGTAAAATGCCTCGTTGACTTCCGGTGACACCTTTTTGTGAAAGGATCCACGTCGCTATCAAAACCCCTGATACCGAGTTACAAGACTGGTGAAAGCTGAAATGAGGCGTGAGCCAGATCGTCTAACCCGCGCAGCCTGCCAGGTGTTCCTTTTCTAAATCAACAATCCGAGCCATAATTAAGCGACTGAAACAAACCCTCATGAGTCATCGAAATCCCAGCAGTCAAAGTAATTGTCCTCCGTAGTTGCGTCGTCTTCATCCCAGCCTCCATTTGCTGGCCACTTCTCTAATTCCCGCCGCTGCTTAACAGACGGTACAAACTTGTTTTCAAAGGCCCCTCGAACCATTTTTCGTATTCTGTAACCAAATATTCGGAAATGCGAAACTACAAAGACCGTTGCATTGTAGGCTGCGTTGCCATCTCCGTTGTGCTCCTGCAGGAAGGCGTAGATGAGCTGGAAAGTAGTATCACGTGCGACCGTTTTGCACCCTGCGATCTTGCGGCCCTCATCCAGGTCCCAATCATCCTTGCCTCTTCTCAAATCACTCATCAAGTCACGTACTTGGCGCCCTTGGAGGACGTCGATTTCGGAAGCTTTGAAAGACTCGCAGAGGGTTTGGTAGTCTTTAAGGTTCGGTGGCATGTCTCTGAAGACCTAGCGAAACCCTTTGTCACTTACGGACAGTACGACAGCGGCAAAGGGTAAGTCATGGCGAACTACTTGTTCATGCTGGCGCGACATAACTCTTGCATTGGCGTGAGGGCTTTGCTGTTTACCTTTGGTTTCTGGCTCCATCGTCTTGGCTTCAACAGCAGCCCATCTGGCATACAGGTCTTTTGGCAACAGGTCGGAGGCATCAGCGTTCTGATGGATAGACAGCTCATCCTTCGAAGCATCGTATTTGATCGTCACTTTCCCCCCTAGCTCATTCGCAATGGAGACGATTTTCTTGATAAGCCACCCCAGCTTCATCAAGTTCGGCTGGTTATTCGCTTCCCAGCTCTGGATCTTGGTGGATACATCTTCGACTTTTGGGTCAAAAACTGGCCTCCGACATGATAAGCTCACACTAGCTTGGGAGTCTGTGAAGCCCAGAGTTGGGGTGCAATTTCGTCTATATCGATCAACTTCTTTCTAGTGCGAGTCTTGATCTCGATAATAGAACTAGGAGGGACGACTTGGCCTCCTCGCTGAATCCTGAGTTTAGACTCGGCAATGCTTGTGTATGAATCATGCTGATTCAACAACAAATCCCGTAATAGGTTTGTGAGGCTGTCGCTCTCCACTACTTTATGGCCGGTCGCATCCTCCTTTACATAGCCATCTGTTTCATGCCGAACGACGAAACTCATACCACAAAAGCGGAATGATAGAATTCGATGGTGACCCGTGCTGCCACTTACCTCGGCAGTGGTGTAGCGTCGCTCAAATTGGTGGCCGAAACCACGGAAGTCATTGGGCTCAATAACCTCACTAGTAGCCGCTTCTGTTCACCAAAAGATGGTTGTATTTTGAGTAATCTCGGCGTTGATAGTAAAAGATTCGAGCGTGTAGCTGGACTGATCAGGTTGGACAAATTGGAGCAGCTTGCGGATATTGTTCCGGTCAGTAATGACATCGACAGCGTGGAGATCGAATGTCGGGTGCTCCATGAACAAGGAGCGAAACAGTGGCTCAATCGGGCAGTCTGGATGGCGGGCGGCATTTTGGGCGATGTAGACGAAGCCAGAGTCTCTCGAGCTTCTGGGGAACTCTCGGGGGATTCCAGAGTGGTGGAAGGCCAGGTACAATGATTGTTGGCGTCGACCCTTCAATCCAACTATAGGAGGATAGATGTCTGACATCGGTGATTTCGGCCGATTGGCCTAGACCCTCAAGATCCGAGCGAGAGATGTTGACGTTGATTCCAGAAGACATGCTGTCCAGGCCTATTAAAATAACCTGCTTGCCGAAAGGAGATATGGGTGATCACCGAATCTAAAGTAGCTGTTGCTAGCTTGGTGCTCTCTCGTGGCTGTTGGTACTCCTCAGTTCCCTACCTCATTTGGAGCCCAGTGTCTGTTATTCAAGCTTCGGTGGTCGCCTTTTCAGAGTCGACCACGTCGAACCGCCCGACTTGGGCACAACACCACCTCGAAGACTGGTGGCGTGGCTAATTGTATTATTGTGCGCCGCTTTATGCACGCCGGACCCTTGTTGACATATCAGAAGCGAACACATTTGGAACAGAGGACAATCAAGTAAGTTGTAGCCATCGTCTGCCTATCAGCATCCCGATCAACTCAAAGCGCTGTCACATTCCCCGCGCCAGGTGAGAAGCAAACTGCTGATCTTGCATGACGTGAGGTATGCTCTACACGCGGCCTGTGGCGCCAGCATTAGATAGGTTGGTTGCACCGACGTCACCGTCACCTGGACCTGGCAGCTTCACAACTCCCATCATCTGCCCAAGATGTCCTTATTTTCAGAAGGCACTCAGTGAGAACTTCCAGGCATCCTCAGCTCTGTTCCACCTGTTCTGAGCAAGACCTAACACGTAGCGTAGGAGTCAACAGCCAGCGCAGTGGAATTGACAGAGATTAAACCCACAATGTTTAAGCACGTAGTCGATTACTTATATAGAGGAGGTAACCGTCACCATCCAAAATGCCGAAAAAACGCGGAATCTTCAGCATGCCATGGCCAGACTGTTGCTGGAAGGAACCCCAGGCCGAACACAGCAATATCTACTTGATTTGCTCGGAATTATGTTTCATTCGCGCTTTTGTGACGGTAATGCACCACCGTTACTTTGGTGCATTACCGTAAAAGCCGAAATACCTGTGTAACGGGCTGAGCCGGTGTGGCTCGGTTTACACTCTCGCCTTCGGCCCCGGCCTGCCGGCCCGGGACACGCCCACAAGCGAAATTACTCACGCATTGAGCTCAGGAGCTCTCCTTTTCTTGGCCTGTTTTCTCTTTCTTCTTTGGCGTTTGGATACTCGTAGTAGTCGCCTAGCTAGTTGTCAATATACTCGTTACATTGAGCGTCGACTAGGTAAACAGGTAGCCAGCTCCTCGGGAGCTTCCAGTTCTCCAACTCTGCAAGGCAACCAATTTGTTGGTTTCTAACACGTTTCTGGCTGAATAAGCCCCGTGCCCCTTACATTCTGATCCTGGGCTTCCAACCTCCTCCTCGCCTTAGCACACAAGTCCTCCTGCTGTCAATCCAGGTGCTGGGGCCTGTGCCACTGTTAACATCGTCTCGACGGGAGCAGCGGATTTCTGTGCCCTGCACTGTGTTAACCAGCGACCTACTGATAAGCGTCTTACATCATGGGCAAACCCAGGGTCCACAGAATGATCTTCTTGCAGACAACAATCCAGCTTATCCGCCACCTCATCCATTTGGCCGCCTATGTAGTATATAAATACAGCAACCTAACACCACAGCCAGCTCTTGCCGCCTTCATCTAGGCCAACTAAAATTCTTTTCGGCAGTTCTTATAGTAACCTATACTCTATACGGCAGGATTTGCCTTCCCAATATCACAGCTGCCAGATGCCTCCAATGCCACCGCTTAGACACTTCCCAAAAAGTCGTCTTCGTCTTCCAAGTTTTAGCGAAGTCCCGCGGAGGGACAGGCCCGCTGAATACCTTACCACACGAACCTTTAGTGAAAGCTCATGCGTAAGTAGCTCACCCAAGCCCGTAGATGTAGTCTCGACACTCCCCTGTCTTGTGAAACCGCAAAACGGCAGTCCAGAATTGCAGCCCAACCTATCACTCGAATTCACCCCACACACGATCATCCATCACCTGCGACAGCGAGGAACCAGTAGAGTGCTTCGCCAACTTGCAAAACAAAAAAAAAAAGAGATTCAATCACGCTGATGCATGCATAACATTGTCAACTCAAAGCGCCGACACCCCTCTTCTACCGCAGGAAGGCCCAACCGCGACATCCAACAAGGATCGCCAGCAGCAAGTTAACCAAGGAGTTGATAGAAATTTCGACAAAATTCGTCAAGCCTAGACTGATTACGCATCTACAGGCAAGGTTTCTGGTGGCCAAATACGTAGCAGCGCATGGTCTCAACAAAACGTCCGTAGCATCTGTTACCCTGTTACTGCATGTATTCCACCCCATCTGTCAAGTTCGCTTAGCCTCTGGGCAATCGTTCGTTCAGAGGCAATATGGTTGGGTATCAGTGCACCTCAGCTTTTCGACACAACCGGTGACGAATGGACTGGGATGCATGCATTTCAACCGACGCAGGTGGCCGGAAGGGGAGAGAGAAAAGAGGACTGCCGGGCCCGTATAGCCCGTTTTCTCAATAATCTTGAGAAACCTCAAAAACTGAAGAGAGGGTAACTTTCGCCAGCAGGCATCCACAGACACTCGCCCTGTCAAACCTGCACTACTCATTTATTCGGGGCATGGCACGGCGCGGGATGCACGGGAGGAAGCCGACAGGAAGCACAGACAGAAAGTTGCGGGAGCAGAAATTGTGATCATTTCCTTGAACACACTCGGCTGGGGCAACCAGGTGTGTCCTCCGCTTGGATTGCAACTGGCGCAGACCGCGATTTTTGGGCCCAAATGCAGCCTAAAAATACTCAATAAATATGTTACTCCAAAATATACACTACATAGTTATGGAAACATGCAGTATATATCGAAATGATCACATATGTGCCTACAAACTGCTTGCAGTCTTCGAGTGAGGACTACACAAAAATCTTTCGAAGTAAATATCTCAATAATGAGCTTTTCTTGGCCTCCTTTTTAGGGAATATCTTTCCAGTCTTAATTGTGTAGCGTCGAAGTTTATTCACACTCTCGAACTTTGGGACTGGGTGACCGGTTCGTCCAGAGTCGATAAAGTCCATGATATTGACATGCGCCTTCTCAATCGCCTGACATCATTCTTAGCCTGCAACGCCACCATTCGTGATTGGCCACATACCTCTTTGCAAGACTTGACTGTTTGAGGAACATGGCCTATATCTAACATGGCTGAGAGACGCTGCAAAGAGTCCAGGCTATTCTCGTCAGTCCCATACAATTCTCCGAAGTGCTTCACGATTGCCACCCGAAAACACCTCCTAGCGATCTTTTCTCTTTTCTCGTCCCTTTCCCAGCGAAAAAACTGAACCATACGATGGTATTCTTCCCATGCCGCAATATTCCGGTCGTAGTTGAACTTGGGATAGCTGCTGAAATAGGCGTCAATCGCGTTTGGAGTCTCCATTTTCATTCAGCTCAAGATCGAGGTGGTGTATTGAAAAAAAAAAAATGGCAGCACAAAAGTAGATCATATGCAAAAAAAAAAAAAAAAAAAGAGCATAGGCTTGATTCTTATCATGTACTGTGTATGTACATATTAATAGCTGTTCACCAAGTCGTATCAAGGTAATCACGGCTAAAACGATGCCCCTACTGGTAGTAATTAAGGAGCAAGTATCTTGGCATTCTTGATTGGAGGAAACAGGGAAGTTTAGGACTTGCAATACACATAAACCTGGTATGCGTGACTTTGTCGTTCCAAAGCAAAAAGAGCCGTCGTGAACAGCGCTCTTACCCTTTACCCCACTCGTGCTACTTCTCTAGTTAGATCCACTAGCTGCCAGAGGGCGAGACCAGTCACCGAGCAAAATAC
>AZNH01000125.1:0-55484 GCA_000814955.1 Metarhizium guizhouense ARSEF 977
ATTATAAAAAACTATTAACTTTTAAATAAAAATAAGTAATAAAGTTATAATAAATAAGAAGAAAAATAAGGGGCTTATAACCTAAAAATAAGCCTAATAAGTATAATTAGCTTTATTAGTATTTTTATAAATAATAAAAGCTTATTTAAAGTAATTATAAGTAATAAAAAGCTTTTAAATTATAATAAATTAATAATATATAACTAATAAAAAATAATTAAATTTATAAAATTCTTTTTAAAATAAGTATTTTTATTAATATAAGTAATAATATTATAAAACTCTTAATAAGTAAAATAAGAGTACTTATTAAGCTAATAATAAGTTAATAATATATATAATATAAAAAATAATATAAGAAAACTTATATAAATATAAATTTTATTATTTTTAATATAATAAGTATATTTAATAGAGTTTATTAGTATTATTAAATAAAAAAAAATAATAAAATAATAATATATTTATAATTTATAATTATAATATATTTATTAATTAAAAAAGAATTATAATTAAGTATATTATTAAGAAATTTTTAAAATACTACTTAATATATATAATATTAATAAGAATAAGTAAAAAATTAATAATATAAGTAATAAAAACTATAATAAACTAGTTATTTACTTATTAAAAGCTTTAATAACTTATAAAAAATATTAATTAAAAAAAAAAAAAAAAAAAAAAAAATTAAAAAAAAATAATTACTTTTTTATATTATAAGCTTTAAAAGTTAAGTAATTATTTATAAAATTATTAAGTTATTAAAATTATTTATAATTATTATTATTACTAGAAATTATACTTATAATAAATATATTATTATAATATTATATTTAAGTATAATTATAATTAAAAAAAGAGAATTTTATTAAAAATTAAAAAGTAAATTCTAAAAGTATAAATTAAGAGTAAATTATTAAAAAATTTTATAAAAATTAATTTTAAGCTTTAATTAAATTTTAATTATAAAATTATTATTAGTTATAAAAAAGAATTTTTAAGCTTATAAAAACTTAGAGGTTTAAAAATAAATAAAGTTATTATTTTATACTTAACTAGTTATTAACTTATTATAAGGCTAGAAGTGCTATCTCTCTAGGTACTCTACTATTATAAAAACCCTCTTAACATGTAGGAACAGATAGGGCGAGCCAGATTTGTGTTTCGCAGCGCTTCACGAAGCAACTACAAGGCTCTATGCGTATAAAATGCATTACTTGATACAAAGTACGTATAGTAAACAAATATAATGCTTCTACTAAACTCTGATTAATCCAGAGAATAAATACCAATCTTAAGCTTATACCTCTCGGATGACTCGTACTATGTCTGGTGCTGCCTGGACGTTTCAGTCGGTAACAAGGAATTCTGCAAAGATAAGAAATAGCAGTCACGGATTCGATTCCACTAACATATTCTACCACGACCTCGATTAGGATGATAATTATGTTAATACAGCACTCTAAAATACAACTTTCGTTTCAGATATTGCAATCTTGTTCAGCTTGACATCGTCGATACCCTGATACACCATCTTTTCTGGAGCACTTCCACCAGAATCCGACACGTAAAATTATATGGGCGATTCCCACAGATCAAATACATTGCTATCCCATCCAATACCAAATTCGTAGCTTGTAGCTAGTCCTGCGGGTCGAATGAACGGCAGCCCCTGCACTGCAAGCAGACCCTTGATTCGCAAACTATTTCGATGTTTTGGCCTCCGATTCGGATAGCTTCCCCTTCTCCGTGGCTTTGTTGGGGCTGGGGGAGGAGAAATATGCGTAGGCAGCCCCTAAAAAGAGTATGGTACCGCCGATCGGAACCCTAGAATACCATGTAAGCGCTTCGTCTCTGCAGTTTCCCCAAGCGATAAGCAAGAAACGAACCAGTTCCGACGGAGGGTTTCTGAAAGATTGGATTTAGAAGGCGGAAGCTCTTGGCCGCTGGCGTCGTCTTCGTACGTCTGCCGGCGAGCTGTTCCGGAGAAGCCGCGTGGCGCCGCGATGGTCGCCGGGCGGATGTGGTTCCGTACAAGACGGACGGAGGCTCTGGGAATGACAATCATGGTGATATTGATGGAAACCGTGACTATTTGATGGAAAAGTACGGACGGAGTTGCGTGATTTGTGGGAGAGGTATGTTCGCCGGTTGTACTTGAGCCAGGACGACACCTTGGAAGACTGGCGGTGGCCAGAAACATGTGACAACTATATACTTCTTGTCAGAGGTGTCACACCACGTAGTGTCGGTATACAAGCTGTGACGCCACTGCTCTCTTTGTAGCCTCTGGCATTCCGGTGCAGATGCTGCTTCAATATTGGGTGGCGAATTTTGTGGCTCTCGAGAGTGTCGTCATGGGCTTGGGTTCTGGATGCGGGGACGAGGACGACACACTTGTGGCATGTCTGCTGTGTAACCAGTGTGTCGACAAGTTCCTTTGCCAGCTAAATTTGCTTGACTGGTTACGCCGCTAAACGTCTATCGGAAGTCGAGGGCCTCTGATGTAGTCAGTCGGCTAAATGCACCTCCAGAAGACTTCATACCAAGCTACAGTCCAAGATATATATATATATGCTGAAGCCCAATATACTTCCACTAACATCTAATCTCTTCACGAGAGCTATAGTCATACTGGCTGGGAAGTGTCTTTTATTCAAGCTATTGTGGCCCCCTGATCAGTCGGTTTTATCGCTATCACTCAGCTAGATATAACACCCCTCACACAGTCTATCGCATTAGACATTTTGTCGCCAAATAACGTATCTATCCATTGAATAAAGCGTTTGCGGCAGAAAAATAAACCAAAACTTCAAATATGTCAGGCTTTTTCTATAAACCCATTTTTGGCTCCAACGAGATGTACAACGCGATGTGGTGGTCTATACCATCATCCAATGAAGCGCTTCACAAACGCCAGGCAAACACTACACTCTAGCAAATATCTTCCTGTTCATCATCAAGCGGACTGCCAAAATTAAACCTGCGCTTGCAAGTGTCAAGGACCCAGCGTAAAAGAACGTGGGCCGAAACGCGGCGAGTCCAGCCTCCGCGCCACCATACGCATCCAACAAGTACCCGGCGATAGGCGATCCCTAAGCATCTATTATCAGCTCACTCCTTATAGAAAGTATACACGGGGCGTTCATTTTTGCTCTTACCATAAAGTACCCAAAAGTCCATGAAGTTGTCAGCATAGACATGACATTGGCAAGTTGGCCGTCTCCGAAAACCGCTCCGACCACCACAGGCATCAGACTGAAGAAGCCACCAGAACCGATCCCGTTCAAGACGGCGAAAAAGACCAGAAGCCCCAGTGAAGATGCAAACGGCCAGAGTGCCATTGCGCTAACACCAATGACAGTGAGCGAGATGAGCAAGCTGTTTACAGGGCCGAGATAAGCGTCTGCCCCAAAGCCCATGCCAATACGGCCCAGGGCAGAGGCAATGTTCCAGCATGCAAGAATAGCGGCGGCGGCCTGGCCAGAGAATCCCATATTTGCGACGTAAAGTGGGAGCAGGAAAGGGGGCACAAACAGAGGAAACGTGGCAATTGCTCCCATGACGAGCATCATGTTAAACTTGACGCTACGGAAAAGACGCCTGTGTCCCGCGTCAGTACCATACACCCCAAACCATATATATGCCTTCTCCGGCCCGGTGAACCTACCATTGGACGCTTGAAACGGCGCGACCACGTCCAGCAGGTGCTCTCAGGAAGTACGACGCCGTGATGCAAATTGCCCACGCAAGAGCTCCGAGAATCTTCAAAGCCGACTCGAGCCCCACGACCCCAATCAGCTTTTCCATGGACACGGAGATGACGGCAGATCCGATGCCAGCGCCGCCAAAGACAACACCGGTCGCCAAACCTCGCTTCCTCTTGAACCACAGCGATGGCACCGTGGCCGCAGGCTGCGAGCAGAATCAGCCCATCAGAGTCACATGGCATCAGGAGGCGAGACTGGAAAAGACGCCTTACCAGATATAACATGGCGGACCCTATGCCAAACAAGAACCCTTGGGTGACAAACATGGCGGGCACCGACTTGGTGGACCAGCCTGCGGTGAACTCGCCAAGGCCTAGGAATAGGCTTCCGATGAGGGCAGTGACCCTGTAGCCTGCAAGCTTGATGATTCTGGCTACAATCATGCCGGTAAGCGGCGACATGGCTGCCCCGACTGAGCCGATGAAGGACAGTGTCGAGATGCTGGCGAGGCGTGACTCTGTGAGGTGAAGCTGCACGATGCCATAGGAATAAATCAAGCCAAGGAAGACGAAGAAGATGGCTGATCCGGCAGCCACCACCACCCAGCCCTCTTTGGTATCCCAGTTGGTGTCGTTGTCGCTCAACCGCATGGGGATTGTGTCGTGTTCGTCGTGCTCCTCCAGCCTTGCAAGTCGAATCTCGTCATGGCTCGTTGGCTCAGATACCGCGATCGGCTGCACGGTTGTGATTGTACTTGACATTTTTTTTATTTCTGTTCGTTTCCATGAGACATTGGTGGTACTAAAGTTGGTTGCTATTTCGGAATAAAACAGCAAATAGCTTGACGTTTCTCGGTGTCTGGATCCTGACATCTTCCCCATGACTCACGATGGACTCGCGCCCTGCGGTGGACACTAGTGTTACAAGAGGGCGTATTCACTGGACCTAAACCACTTACCCTGGGGGAGGATGGAAAGATCCAGGTATCCTTATTTTGCGCTTGCATAGTCGTTTTCTGCATGTCCACAGGTCATTTCTTCGGTCGGCATGAATAAAAATGCCACTGCCAGCCACCAGGGCAATATACCCGACCGACCCAGAAGACCGTCCGCGACAACGCAACTCACAAAGCCGTGCTTTGTCTTCGAATCCATCGACTGTTACACTTGTCAGCGAGGCTGCCAATTACTCCCGCTGCTTATCCCGAAAAAACCCTCCTAAACTCCCCATCAAGCCCCCCAGCATATTCATCGAAGCCTTCCCATCACCGCCACTACCACGCGCATCCATCCCACTTCGAATCCATCCTGGCAGTTTGCCCTGGATTCGTTCGGTGGCATACCTCCTATCGGCCAGTACAATCGCCGCATAGTCGCCTTTGTGACGAATCGCGCGGCCAATACTCTGGTTGACGGCCCGCATACACGCGTTTTCGTAGAAGTCTCTCGCGGCCTGCTTAGCTCGTGCCGCAGCTTCATCCTTGGTTAGCTTGGAGCCAGCGTCACTCCTGCTGTCTTGTAGATTTGCCAACGTAGTCGATTCAATATAGTCCATCTTGGCTTTCCACTCCGGCGATGCAATATTCGGATATGGCAGACCGACCACCATGACGCATCGGCCCAAGCGATCTGAGAAGTTGATGCCTTCGGACATTTTCCCTCCCACAACACTGAGCAGGAGTGCACCGCCTTTGCCTTTCACCGGACCCGCGGTGCTTCCCCAATTTCCGAGGATCGCTTGCGAATACTCCTGGAGGACCTCGTCGCTGGAGCAGCCTTTTGTTTCGCGAAAAACCGTTTTTCGAGTTTGCAAACGGTCCCAAATGGTTGTTTGGGGGTTCTTGTCTCCCGAGGCTCGTCGACTCCACACTGCGACGACTTCTTCAAGATATCCGTAGCTTGGGAAGAAGGCCACGACGCCGTCGGGGACGACGGAGCAGATATTCAGTATTGCCAGGCCCAGCTCCTTGACCATTTCCTCGTCCCCTCGACGCTGGTAGCTGAATTCAAAGCTTGAGCCACCTGGACGAGTCCCCGTTAATGTCCAGACACACAGGTTTTCGCGTGGTATTACATGTCCGCAGCTCAAGGTGGTTACTTTGGGGTCAGCTAGCGCTGGGAAAAGATGGTTCTTGTAGTCGTCGAAAGGCGACATGGTGCCTCCTGCCAGTATGACCGCGCGCGCGCTGGACACAATGGATGAGAATGCATGCGTTGGAGAGAGCAACAGGTACGAAAGCTGAACGTCTGGGACCGGCCCACTGGTCTTCTGGTAGAATATTCGGCCCTCGGAGCTCGGGTTTGTAAGGGCTACAAGGAACGAGACCAGAGTATGCAGGACTGGTGTGCTCGACTTCGTCCCCGGCTTGCCGGAGTCGTTTTCGCTCTCGACATGTGCTGCGTAGCTCTCAATCTTGTATGCCAGCTTGGACTCTTGGATGTACTGAATAAGCTCGAACATGTTGATCTGGTCGATGCCCTTCGGTCGAGTCAAGTCGTTTGCATCCACGATTCCGTGTTGCTGCTGTCTTGGAATTAGCTGCCACGTCTGACATTGTACGCGAGAGAACGTACCTTGAAGCCTTTTGCCCCGTTCATCCACTCGGTCAAGCCATCAATCACTCGCCCAACTCTTCCTACATTAACACGGTTGACACCTTTGAGCTTCTTACCAAACCGCTTCACATAGATTCCTAGCATCTCTCGCCCTTTGTGAAGGTCACTGAGTTTGATCTCTGCAGCATGTACATTAGCAACGGCATCCATCACGTTGTGTGCCTCATCAATGATGACAACATTCCCCTCCAACT
Organism: Metarhizium guizhouense ARSEF 977; assembly: GCA_000814955.1. Classification (NCBI taxonomy): domain Eukaryota; kingdom Fungi; phylum Ascomycota; class Sordariomycetes; order Hypocreales; family Clavicipitaceae; genus Metarhizium; species Metarhizium guizhouense. Next base: position 6,523 of record AZNH01000125.1, read on the forward strand.
TGATCCCCAGCGCCTCTCGGGCACTTCTTTGAAGCAGTAGGGGATATGGCAGAGTGATGATTTCCGCACCAGGTAGTGCCGACCGAGATGCATAGTATGGACACACGGCCAAAGACTTGCCAAGCCGATGCAAATCTTCAATGTCCGGGACAGTGGCTAAAGCCGAGTCGCGAAATTGATGTGTTTGGCTCAAAAGCTCCTCTTTTGGAACATATGGGCATTTCTTGGTAGACTTCGACTGCTGGAGCTCAGCACAGCGATCATTGATGGCCTGCACTGATCCGAGTCGCGCGACGGACGGGTTGATACACAACCTTTGTCGAGAAGACAGCGGAAGTAGTTTGACCGTCTCTTCGACAGACAACTTTTTCTCTGTGAGAGAAGTCGGCAGTGAAGAAGGAAACTTTGGGCGGCGCAGTTCCGTGATGAATTGCGACAGTTGCGAGTGGGTTCTAGATGTATAATAGATCTACAGACGGTCACTAAGGGCATCTTCAAAGTGGCCGTGTGGAAAAGCACTCCTCGCACCTTGATCTCTTCTTCTAGAATATCATTGTCCTCTTCTTTCTTTCGAGGACCACCAAGGCCGATGCGCTCTAACACCTCACGCGACTCTTTACTTAACCCGGACAGGGCATCTTGGACACCTGTGTCGCGGTCCCCCCAGTCATCTAGTAGCCATTCGGCCTCATCAGCATACATGTCATTGCCATCACCAGGCGTGATGGCTTCCTCGAGGCGGCGCCGCTTGCGGCCCCGGTCTTCAAGTGCTTTTTCCTTTAACCGGATGGCTTCGAGACGCTTGTCACGATCTTCCCACCTTTGAACCAGCTCCTCGCGTTTTCGCCGCAGTAGTTGATCGACGAGCCACGCCGGTTCGTCTTTATAAGCGTCTCCGGCATTTTGCATCGATACCTCAAGTTTGTTGGACTTGAAGTTTCGAAGCCAGGTAAGTGAGGCGCAGATTAACGAAAGGGATTTACCCTGCAAAATGTGAGTGGCTAGGCGTGTCATGGTCATGAGAGAGCCCATGTACAAGCAATTCCGACCACCGATGGGAATGTGTCACATACAGTGCCTGTTGGGCTTTCCAAGATACCAACTTGACCTTCACCCTTGTCTAAAACGTCATATACAGTCCTCATAAACTGTTCTTGGACAGCGTATGGAGTGTATGGATGGTGGAAATCCAGCTGCTCCAGATGGTGCGTAGCGTCATCTACACTGGTGGTGGCGGCAGAAGCCATGATGGCTCATCTCTTCAGTCTCGGCCGGGGAGAGATTCATAATAGCACTGTCGTCATCTACACCCGATGGCGACGGCCGCAACGCGTTCTTGGATGAAGAGCCCAGTTCTTGGATACGAACCAGTGCCCCTTGTCCCTTTGTCATTAGTGGGGTCAGCTTCAAAGCGTCTCCACGCAGAGACCACGAAGTCACCTGATACGGAAGAGGCCCACTTCCAACCACGAAAGCCCACACCGCACCACACAAATGATGTTAGGGCTAAATTGCCCTCTCGCTAACAATTTTCTGGGTCCCATGCAGCCAGGAACCTGAGTAGGCGCAAAATCATCACCACCCACTCTCAGTCTTCGACGACAAACCATCGGAAAGCGACAACACCACAACCGTCGCCATGCCTACCCGAACTTCGAAGACCCGCAAGCTGTACGTGAATACATTCTTCCTATGAGAAATATTTCGATCCGGAGAGAATTGGATGCCTTGACAATCGTCATTGGGTGCCAGTGTCGTTTGTTGACAGAAAATCTCCTTGGCGGAACGTGGATGAAGATGGATCAGGGGCAATCAGGAATACTAACAGCTTTTGCTTCACAGTCGCGGCCACGTCTCTCACGGCCACGGTCGTGTTGGCAAGCACCGCAAGCATCCCGGTGGTCGTGGTCTGGCTGGTGGTCAGCACCACCACCGTACCAACATGGACAAGGTTCGACAACCTCGAGATGCCCGACCCGATGAGCGAAAGAAAGCGACGATTGCTAACTCACTCTTGACAGTACCATCCCGGTTACTTCGGTAAGGTTGGTATGCGATACTTCCACAAGCAGCAGAACCACTTCTGGAAGCCCGTGATCAACCTGGACAAGGTACATACAACTCCTCTTGCTTCACGCGATACAATTTGATCTTTGGCCGACGTCGATGCGGGGGATGAGCATCCCAGCTGGCATTGAAGGGAATTGAATGAAACAGCGACCGACAACGCCAAGCACAACCGCAATCGACAGTCAGCACAAAGACGAATTTTTTTCCCTCGCGACAAGCCCATGTCTTGACCCTCAGAAAATGCTAACAAACTCGCAGCTGTGGACTCTTGTCCCCATTGAGACCCGCGATGCATACGTCTCCGGCGCCAAGAAGGACACCGTCCCCGTCCTCGACCTCCTCCCTCTCGGCTACTCCAAGGTCCTCGGCAAGGGCCGTCTCCCCGAGATTCCTCTGGTTGTCCGCGCAAGATGGGTCAGCAAGCTGGCTGAGAAGAAGATCAACGAGGCCGGTGGTGTTGTCGAGCTGGTTGCTTAAATGTCCGCGACGAAACAAATAGAAAAGAAAATACAACCACAATTTCTCTCTTCTATTTTTTTGTTTCCACGTTTTCTAAAAGGCATTTCTCACGCTCCGTGCTTTTTACGAAAAAGTGGTCATGGGAGTCTGGGAACCAATGGGAAACCAGTTTTATAGCAAGAAACAACATCTTGCTTTTGGCGAGTGGGGTGTTGAACAACGCCAGACATGAAAGCTGTATGCCGGGAGCTGAAGAAAATTTGGGAATCGGGGACCCAGGGCCGGGTTGGTTTCGATCGCATTGCATCAGGGGACTCGTGACATGGAGTTTTGACGAATAAAATTCGATTTTTCGCCCATGCATAATGGAATTTTGGCTTCCTTGTGATGTGATCTCTGAGCAGGCCCACGTGGTAATGAGGCCTTGTTTTTGGCGAAGCCAATAGCCCGTCATCTTGTCTGGTTAAAGCATCACTCCAGCAACACGCACTATTGACAGAATTAGATAAAGTCTCTGTTGTGTCCATTTTCAGCATGTACATGTATTAATTTCCTGTATGCCTCTCAACAATTCTAACGCCAAGCAATCGAAACCCTGCCAGCTCATGACGCCAATAATGAATTTGTAAACGCCCCAGAAATGCTCAATATTACATAGATTGGTGCCGTGTACCGTTGGTTTGATAAAATAAAATACCTGGTATCGCAAACACAAGACCCCAGCGCCACGAAAGCCCAACCTTACGCCGCCAACATGTCAACCTCATCCTCGTCACCGAGTTCCTGACTCTGGGGTTGGTCAATATTCAAAAACTCATGGTGCAAAGCCTGTTCAGCTGTGATTCTTCTTGAGGGATCCAAATCCATGCACCGTTCCAAAAATCGCACAGCCAGCTTTTCATCGGGCGTCAGGGGCTTATCATTCGTACGACATGTGCTCCACAGGATAATCTTCTCCATTGTAAAGCCTTGCTGGCCTATTGTGGGAATGTTGGTTTCAAAAACACATCCGTGGAGTAATCCTGCGGCTTTCATGCGCTTTGAGCCAAAGATGGTTGCTATTTCAATCATGGCTTCTACGTCATCAGCCGAGTTAAAAAAGGGAAATCGTTTTGACAGGATGGTAAGAAGAATGACGCCGGCAGACCAGATGTCGATCGCGGTGGTCTGTTCGGTGCATTTGAATAAAACTTCAGGCGCGCGAAATCCTCGTGTGCCAGCGCGATTGGCACGCTTGGACAATCGAGTGTCTGAATTAGGATAGCCGGGCTGTGAAGTCGTTGCCATCTGAGCCCATGCGGAAGTGGCTTGACGATGCTTGCGCGTTTCGCGATGTTCGTGGCAGAGGCAAGGTTTACAATCAGATCCCTCGCGTTCTGCTAATCCAAAATCGACCAGGACACCATGCTGGGTAGCTGGGTCATACAAGAAGTTGGTCGGTTTAATATCTCTGTGAAGTATCTTGGCCTGATGGACGCTTTTCAATGCCGTAAATAGGGATCGCAGATAAATGGCAATATCTTGTATCGTCATATCTCGGAAGTACGCCCTGAAATCGCCGTGTCGGAAGTAGGGCAGGATGGCAACCACCTGGTCCGTGTTTCGGAACGCTGTGATGAGAGGGCAGACAGAGGGGCATTGCCGCAGGTCATGGAGGAGTTCGAGCTCGTTCAGAATACGCGCCGGACTTGATGTGACATAAATCTTTTTAATTGCAACAAATCGTGCACGCCGCCGTTGGGAGCGCTCCGATGATGCTTGGCTGGCGTGTCTTTTGAGAGGTGGAGGCGTCCATTTTGACGAGTCATCATCAAAGTCCCAACTGTTGTCGTATCTATCGTACTGGACATCTTCTGCTTTGTATACGGTAGAGAAGGTTCCTATAGAGTTTCGGGCGGGTTAGACTTTGTTTGACATGTCAATGAAGACAATGTTTGGTGATGGAATTGCAAGACATACCCTCGCCAATCCTCTTGATTAGGCGGTATTTTCCACGAAAGCCAGGAAAGTCATTAGCCAGCTTGTCCATGTCGGCTTGTACACTCCTTTCAACACGCTCGTCGTCCGAGCCTTCTTCCTCTTCCTCCTCTTCTTCTTCCTCCTCTTCGACCTCTTCCTCCATTACCTCGTCTGTTGCAGCAGCTCGGGCAACATCATCTTCAACCATCATTTCGGTCTCTTCGGTGCGCGCATCTTCATGAATGTCAAAAGGATCCTCTGCCCTTGGACGTCCTAGTGCAGCAGCCATGATGCCAGGTTCGCCCATGGATTTGTCGCCGGCCGGTATTCGCGATAGAGACGCAGTGTGTTGTTGCCAAAAGAGCCTTGCTTGAGACACCCTTTGTCTATTTCAGGGAAGGGCAAAGTACGACAAGTCTAAAGCGAATCAATTGACAGCACACACGACCGGCGACCAAGGCAATCAAGGGAAAGCAATTGATTCATAGACATGCAAGTCAGTCTGCAACAGCCCCGTCCGTCGTTAATAATCCACCTCTCTGCTTCTGGTTGTGGAGGGGCTCTGCTGGTCTACACGAGCGTGTTTCTGAGCAAGCATCAAGTTGATTGGTGAAACGCGCCACTAGCGTGGCCTTGATAGCTACCGGTGTGCATAAAACGGGCACAATCAAGCATAAGTGTACATAAGCGTGCGCATGTGGGGTTCCGTTGTGGGCTAAACGTGGTGCTGCGCGTCTTGGTCATTAAACAAAACAAAAACATTCAGCCGTTGCTGAGGGACGCAAGCTGGAATCGCAAAGACAATCATCAGCCTTTATGACCAACAGTTTGCAACGCTTTTGAGCGACGAGCATGAAGAGCTGATTGCTCGCCTGTTGAGATTGTAATACTAACACTTTAGCTCTTTACCCATTCCAGCTCCCTTGATCTGTTTCCGTTCTGCGCGTGCGCCCCTTCCCCCGCCTCGAAGGCGACACAGGTGCCCATCATGGCAACAATCAGCTTTGATATCAACGATGCGCTCAAGCATTACATGTCCGACCCTACCACAATACCCACGCCAGAGGCCGACAGCGCCTTATTTGACTGCGAAAATGACCCCGAGTCGCTCACAAACCCTGTCATCAACCCGGTGCTAAATCCGATTGTCGATGCCGTTGCTCATGATCCGGACGCCATCCTGCGGGCATCAAATATGGACTCACTGCAGTTCCTCCTCAAGTGAGCAAGTGTGCTCCTTGAAACCTGGGTTCCATGCTGATATGAGCTATGACACAGATACACTTCATTTCTGCCGACACATGCCTTGAGTAAAATATTCGACCTAGTTATGAGTGGGCTGAGTGCCGAATGCGACTATATGTACAACGACATGGACACACCGGACGAGCAGGATTCCGTGCCTCATCACAAGCAACTTCTTGAGATTTACGGCTTTTTATTACAATGGACCATTGCTGCTGTCGAGACAAAGGCCGCTGAGAAATCATCAACGGCTCCGGCCGCGCGCGGTCGCGGCAAGCCCAAGAAAGGAGCATCCAAGGAGGATACGTGGGACTCGGCGACACAGCTACAGGCATCATTGGAGATCATGTGCAAGGTCCTGAAGCAGAAATTGTCAAAGATCTTCTTAACGACCAGCGAGAGAGACACATTTATTGGGCTCCTTACTAGACCTGTTTACATGATTCTAGAGAGCGAGCAGCGTGCCAAGACTACTTCCATTCGAATGCACTGCTTCAAGGTATTGTGCATGGCTGTCAAGCATCATGGCCATGGATATGGTTAGTTGGAGACCGAAACGTTATTTTTACACAAGTATTCCTAACACCCAAGCAGCCGCTCAAATCAACGTCATCCAGAATTTGACATACTTCGAGCACTTGTCAGAGCCCATGGCTGAGTTTCTGCACATTCTGGCTGAGACATACGACTACCCTCAACTGGCGGATGAGGTTCTACGCGAGATTTCCAACAAAGAATTCAACTCGAATGATACTCGGGGTCCCAAGTCAGTTTCTGCCTTCATTGCTAAGCTGTCCGAGTTGGCCCCTAGGCTCGTAATTAAGCAAATGACCATGTTGGCCAAACAGCTAGACAGCGAGTCTTACACGTTGCGATGTGCACTGATCGAGGTGTGCGGGAACATGATTGGCTATCTTAGTAGACAAGACGAACGCAGTGAGAACTACAAGTCGCAGCTCAATGCCTTTTTCGACGTCCTGGAGGAGCGATTCTTGGATATCAACCCATATTGTCGCTGCAGAGCTCTCCAAGTCTACATCAAGGTTTGTGAACTGGATCAGAAGTTCCCCAAGAGGCGACAAAAGGCCGCAGAACTCGCATGCCGCAGTCTTGAAGACAAGAGCAGCAATGTGCGCAGAAATGCCATCAAGCTTCTCGGAGTTCTCATAAAGACACACCCCTTCACAGTCATGCACGGTGCCCAGCTCTCTCGCAAGGAGTGGCAGGAACGCCACGACAAGGTGGAGGAAGAGCTAAATGCACTCAAGCCCCCTCCTGGCATGCCTGGATTTGGAGAAGAAAATGCCAATACTACTGTCGACAATGAGCTCTTGGACGAAGCTACCCAGGTTGATTCGCCTCAGAAGCCCAAGGCAATGACTGAGGAGGAAAAGGTTGCCGCCATTAAGAAGGCGCAGGAAGAAGCTGCCACCAGCGAGGCTATCGAAAAGCTGACTCTCACTCGACGATATTACAATGAAGCCCTTCGCTTCATTGATGTTCTGCACGACGCAACCGGGATCGTGTGTCAACTTCTAGGCGCCAGAAACAAAAGCGAGGTCATTGAAGCTATTGACTATTTTGAGATTGGCGACGCCTACAATATTGAGCAGAATAAGGTGGGCATTCGACGTATGCTCAGGCTTATCTGGACCAAAGGCAATAGTGATGAGGGCAAGGGTGTGCAGACTCATTTGATTGAGTGCTATCGGAGGCTCTTTTTCGAGGCCCCTGACTCTTTCAGCCCCAATGATGCAGCCAATTATGTTGCCCGTAACATGATCAGCTTGACATTTGGTGCTACGCCGGCAGAGCTCACATCGCTGGAGCAACTGCTTGCTACAATGATGAAAGGTGGTATCATCCCCGAAATCGTGGTGACCAAGCTGTGGCAGGTCTATGGTGTGCAGAGACGCGAAATCTCAAGGACACAACGCCGTGGTGCCATAATTGTCCTCGGAATGTTGGCTACCGCTAGTCCGGAGATTGTTGTTGATGAGATTGAGACCATGCTTCGTACCGGTTTGGGTGCACACGGACGCGCAGATTTACAGTTGGCCAAGTACACTTGCATTGCTCTCAGGAGGATCAACCCTACGGGGCGCAACGTGAAGGAGTCGACGACCAAGTTTAATAGGTTACCCAACGATCACGCAGTCCTCGGGCGGCTAGCAGCCATTGCCGAGGTTCAATCGGAGAGCAAGGAGTGGTACGGTGTTGCAGAGCAGGCCATCAATGCCATATATGCCATCTCCAAGCACCCCGATGTGCTCTGCTCTGAAATTATTCGACGCAAGACAAAGCATGTTTTTGCACAGTCACGTCCGGGATCCAGGCCTACTTCAAAAGACGAGACCAAGGGCGTGCCTGACATCACCATGAACCAGACAATGCATCAAACTGTGCAGGTGGACAAACCCAAAAGCCGTGATAACGCTGTCAACTTGTCGCAGCTTTTGTTCATTGTCGGACACGTTGCCATCAAGCAGATTGTGCACCTGGAGCTCTGCGAACTCGATTTCAAGCGTAGGAAGCAGGAGAAGGAGAAGCAGACGCCGGCCAAGACAGACAAGGATAAGGAGGATGCAGACGAGCTGGATCTCATTGGAGGCACCACCGAAGATGATTTTACCGAAGCAATGGCCCACATCAGAGAGCGAGAGTTGTTGTACGGCCCAGAATCGCTCTTGGCCATCTTTGGCCCTCTAGTGTCGGAGATTTGTGCCAACAACACGTCATATGCCGACAAGGGTCTTCAGGCGGCAGCAACCTTGTGCCTTGCAAAGCTCATGTGTGTTTCATCGGAGTATTGCGAGACCAACCTACCACTGCTTATCACCATCATGGAACGGTCACCAGATGCCACAGTCCGTTCCAACGCGGTGATTGCACTGGGAGACATGGCAGTGTGCTTTAATCATCTCATTGACGAGAACACCGATTTCTTGTACAGGCGTCTCGCCGATAACGACGCGTCCGTCAAGAGGACATGCCTAATGACGCTGACATTCCTCATCCTGGCAGGTCAAGTCAAGGTAAAGGGCCAGCTTGGTGAAATGGCCAAGTGTCTCGAGGACGAGGACCGGCGCATCGCCGACCTAGCGAGAATGTTCTTCACAGAACTCAGCACCAAGGACAATGCAGTATACAACCACTTTGTCGACATGTTCAGCTTGCTGAGTGCAGGCGGCAGAATGGAAGAAGAGAGTTTCAAGCGGATTATCCGTTTCCTGCTTGGCTTTGTGGAAAAGGTTCGTACATTTGAATTGCCTCTTTTTTCTGGCGGGATTCGAAAGTGTTGAACTTATTGCTAACCAGCATTTGTGTAGGACAAGCATGCGAAACAGCTGGCTGAGAAGCTGGCAGCTAGGTTACCTAGATGCGAAACGGAGAGACAGTGGAACGATGTGGCCTTTGCGTTGGGACTGTTGCCGCATAAAAATGAGGAAATCACAAAGATTGTGTCTGAGGGGTTTAAGGTTGTCCAGGCCGCTGCTTGAAGAGATTTGAAGTAACTGATGGGTAATACGAATTAATGTAAAACATGGGAGGGACTGGCATGTGGAGTTTAGGTGTACAGAAGGAGTTGGCTTCGATTTATGTTTAATGACCAAACAACTTGACACCACGCATTAGTACGCGCGTAGTAGATCATGGCTAGGCTGTCTGTGGCGATGAGGCGTGTCTCACGCTGTTGGTGATGAACTCGCTTGATGGCATGAATGAGCTGTGGTGTTGAGGATCCAAACATAGGCAAAACGCAAAAATAAAATAATAATACCCCACTCTCGGAATTTAGCCGAGAGGTAGAGAGGTACTAGGTGGTGTCTTGAGGTAGTACTTGGCAAGATCGGGGCATAGTGTACGGAGTATGTACGGTGTTGGAGTGTGGTGGCTATGCAGTACGTCATGAGATTGAACAGATGGTGTCAAATGAACAAATCTCGGAACACAGGGTAAAAGCACGGGCGCTGTATTATATAAAATTCCTGGCACAAGGCATCTTTGTTCACGAAGAGTTATTTGCCATGGACTCGACTGCATTAATTTTCTCTCTTTCCAACATTTTCCATGACGCCATGATGGGACAATGTCTAGGGTAGGGATAAGGAGACGGAGAGTGAAAGACCAGAAAGGGCTGATGCAAGCGCGGGCACTCGAGAGTCTTGGCTGGTGATGGGCTCGATGCTGATTGGTCAGGCCCCACTGGTGTGCCTCGACTGACTCCTCCGTCAGACTGACTCCCTTACAGCAACTGTGGCTGACAGACTTGGAGTACAAAAGGGCGGGGAGTTCCCAGGCTCGATCCAGGCCCAGTCCGGCCAGACAGACCGTCAACGCCAACAGACACTTGTACTTGGACCGATTATTTGATAACCGGAACTGGACCCCAGGAACGGGAAACCATGTCGGTTATTACTAGTACAGGTAGCTAGGTGAAACACGTACTTGACTGCATCTCAACGCCGCACTGGACCGCGACCGCACCGCAACTATCAAGCAGATTGACAAACAGCCATATGCAACCATACCAGACCCTTTTCTCTGCTAGCGCCAGTACGACCCGTCAACTGTCCTTATTCTATATTTTATTTCCCCTTTAAAAGCTGAGAGGTTATTCCTTTCCACCGTCGTCACCTGACACACCACGTGCGTATCTCCCCATTACCTATCAAGTACCCAAGTACCTGGGCATACCTGCACACCTGGGCAGCTGGGCAAACAGCTTGCCAACTGGCAGTCGCGCGTGTTTCTCCTCTCTGGAGTCTCCACCTCAGAAAAGCTTGGACCAAGGGTCATCCATTCTGGCCAATCAGCCAATCACCGCGCCCTTGGATCGCGGTGGTGCTGTTCTTTCAAGTCTGCCGCTTCCGGGCAGGTGCGTCACGTTGTGCCTCGACCGTCATTCGCTCTGGCACTTGGACTTTTGGGAGTCGATCGTTTATCCGACTCCAACAGCTTCATCACAATCCATTCGCCTTTGTCTGCGCCTCCGCCTACACAAGACACAACCACATCCCGACATCCCGACGAATTGCGCCCCGGCTCTCTCTCTTTGTTTCATTTGCAGTCCGTCATCTTATCTGGGCCGACAGAGTAGAGCTGTCCCCGTTTGATCCCAAGTTCGACCACCCGAGTTCACGGCTTGCTCAGACACAAAGGCGCGCTCTGCATACGAGCGGCGCATCGAGCGATATCTGTGTCGCGATCGCAACTGCAACTAGAAACTAGAACCGACAGGCCATGGGCTTGATCGACGCCCACGACACGAGAAGGATTGACTCTGGGGGAGATCGTTAGGAACGTGGCGCCGACATCTACCGCACAAGGACACAAGACACGACACAACAAGCTGACTCGTCATTGCCGGCAGTGTGGATGGTGACGTCCTCGTCTGACATCCCGTTTCCGACTTGTTGCTACTACTATACCCCGGTATATACCTTCAACTGTATTTTTTCCATCTTCTTTTCTTTTCACCACCTGTTGTAATATCTTAATCCACCGCCTCTCCGCACACCCAGTCGTATCATGTACGACAAACTCGTCTCGCTAGGCTCGCGCCTACACTACCCCATAACCATCACAAAGCTTCTTAAGTCGCCTGGAGACTCTATTAAGAAACAAGAAATCATTATCGAGTACAAGTTTACCTGGCGGCGGAAAGTAAGCGACGATGAATGGGCCGACGAAACTACCTACACCGAATACGACAGCCCTGCCGAGGGCAAGTTGAAGGAATGGCGCATCAAAGAGGGCATGGTCATCAACGCCGACACGCCTTGTATGTTGGTCGAGGAGGCTTGTGGCCACGAGGTTCAGATCCAAGGACTGTGTAGTTTATGTGGCGCCGACATGACCGAGTTCAACTGGGCCACGGAAGAAAGGGATACCGATCGCGCCATGATCAACATGACCCATGACCAAACCGGTTTGATGGTTAGTGAGAGTGTTGCAATGAAGGCAGAGCATGATACGCAAAAGCGACTGCTTCGCCAGCGCAAGCTGAGCCTTGTTGTCGATTTGGACCAGACCATTATCCACGCCTGCATAGAGCCGACAATTGGCGAGTGGCAAAAAGATGAGTCAAATCCTAACCACGAGGCTGTCAAGGATGTCAAGAGCTTCCAGCTGAATGATGATGGACCAAGGGGGCTGGCTAGTGGCTGCACCTACTACATCAAGCTGAGACCTGGCTTGCAAGAGTTCCTCGAGGAGATTGCAACCATGTATGAGTTGCACGTTTATACCATGGGCACGCGTGCATATGCACTCAACATTGCGCGCATTGTCGACCCCGACAGAAAACTGTTTGGCAATCGCGTCATTAGCCGAGATGAAAACGGCAGCATAACTTCAAAGAGCTTGCAGCGGCTGTTCCCAGTCAGCACCAACATGGTGGTCATCATTGACGATCGTGCTGATGTATGGCCACGAAACCGACCAAACCTTATCAAGGTCGTGCCGTATGACTTCTTCAAGGGCATCGGTGATATCAACTCCAGTTTCCTGCCGAAGCGAACAGACATTTTGCCAGCCCCCCCGCAATCCAACGGCTCGGCCTTGGCGCCGAATAACAACACCAATGGCTCGAATGGCGCGTCGACTGATGTAAAGACATCGCCCCTCGAAGAAATTGCGCGAATGGGCGGAGCCGCGGATGAAGTTAGTTTGAAGATCCAAACAGAGGAGCAGGAAAAGTCGTTGGAGAAGCAGTTGACAGACCGGCCCATGCTGCACATGCAAGAGCAACTGGATAAAGAAGACGAGCTGTCTGCTCAAGATCCCGAGACTGGAGACTCGTCGGCCAACCATCCGAGGCAGCATTTACTTAACGATGACGACGAAGAGCTCATTGCGTTACAGGATCATCTCACTGACCTTCACTCATCATTCTACGAAACCTATGACCGAAGACGAGAAGAAAGACGACAATCAGAGCCCACACATCCTCCGGGGCACAGCAAACCGCGACGTCGATCATCCGTGGATGATGGAGTCGACTTATCCATGGTACCAGATGTCGGTGATATCCTCGATGAGCTCAAGTCAAACGTTTTGTCTGGCCTCGTCATTGTTCTTTCTGGACTGGTGCCTCTTGGCGTAAACATTGAAGACTCCGAGATTGGCATGCAGGCGCAGAGCTTTGGTGCCCAAGTCCTGGATAGCGTATCTCGACGAGTCACTCACTTGGTTGTATCGCTGGCGCGGCCCAGAACGAAAAAGGTGCAACAAGCGGCCAAAATCCCAAGCATTAAGATTGTAAACCACAATTGGCTCGTTGATTGCCTTAGCCAATGGCGCCGGTTGGACGAGAGACCGTACTACCTCAATGTTGCGGCAGACCGCGAGCGATCCGATGATACCACGGAGGCTACGTCTGAAGCCGAAAACGTCGAGGCGGAAGCGAGGGACCTCAAAGACTTTGATTGGGCCACTGCGGACAAGGATTTGGAGGAGTTTCTCGGTACTGATAATGACGATGAAGAAGATGAGGAGGGGGAGGACAACGATGAGGAGGAAGAAGAAGACAGAGACATGGACATTGGCGATACCGTTGAGAGTGGTGCTGAGGCCGATAAGGACGGGGACACAGACAGTAGCAGGACCAACAGTCCCATAAAGAAGGGCAAGAAACGGAAACTACCTGCTGAAGAAGACGAGTCGGACAGCGACGGACGTGGCATAGTGGGGGAAAGCCTTTTGGCCAAGAAGCAGCGTATGGCTCGTAACCGCGGAGCATCCGGGCTGAGATCGGTACGAACGACCAATGGGGATGATGGCGAGGACGAGGGCAGCAGTTTGCCGACGCCTGGGCCGACTAACGACGAAGCAACGGCGGTCAGCAACAAGGCAGCCGCCACGGAGCCGGCGCGTGACGACGAGGGGGATGTGGATGACGATGAGCTGGAGAGAGAGCTCTTGGCAGAGCTGGAAGCCGCAGATGAGTAGAGCCGTGGACAGGCGCGGTAGAGATGTACACGTTGGTCGATGTCTTTTTTTTTTTTTTTTTTTTTTTTTTCCCCACCTTTTTTTTTTTTTTTTACCCAGCTTTTGTACTGTCCCGTTGGGCTGGGGAGTTTTGGGCCCTGCATATATGACTGAGCGGCAGCATGGACCAGACCGGACCGGATCAAGGATACATTGGCTGGTTTGTTAGAGCGTGTGTTTTGGGTGTATGGATGTAAGGAGTTGGGTTCAGCAAATGAGGCGGGTTTCCACTCTGGATGTATCTGGTCAATGTGGTGCAAGTGTCTATTTTCCGAGGTGCTGTAGATGGCAATGCGACATGTGTGTGTGTTTGTGTGTGTGCAGTGAAATGAGCTCGCGTGTCAAAGTTTCTTGAATATCTGAGAAACGATTCAAAGAGATATATGTACATTGACAGCGATTGTATGTACTCCTACCAGCAAGAGTAGGTCAACTATGTACATGAAACCCGTGGTAGGGCGGTAGAGGGTTTTGTTTCCCACCGCCAAGTCGTGTCCCATCTTGACCCGTTTGACGTTGTACGCAGACCCGTGTGCTCTCACCACGTACCACTTTTCTCTCCTCTGTCCGTCAATGCCTTTTACCAAACCATGACTTGGCTGGCTTGGGTGCCGCTGTCGTCTGTGCATCATCGGCACCATACGTTCCCCCCTTACTAGTTGCCCCCTTTGCTTATACTACCCTCGACCCTCAACGAAAAGAAACCCTCGTCATATCCGCCTTGAAGCCGCATCACTGATCAGCTCCTCTCCTCTTCCCAGATTCCGCTCCCTGCTTCTTACTCACAACGCCAGGTCACAACCATGGCCCGTCCAACGGCCCGACACGTCCTCTAGTTACAGTTGCCAACAGGCTTGGCCGTCTTCTTCGAAATGTTGCTCACATCCGGCCCCGGATGCGGGAACATGACGTCGGCGCCCTCCACCGTGCCACACCCATTGTTCACATTGGCCACAAAGATCCTCGGCCGCGACGCCCACGCGGCCTCGGAGGAGATGGACGAGTTCCCCGGGCCGCCCCCCTGGACCGTGACGTGCGCGCAGTTCATGTACATCTCCCGATTGCCAATCTGGTTGAACCACGACCAGGCAAAGAGGGCGTCGCCCGAGGGCGTGTCGGCGGGCAGGGTGAAGCCCCATTTCGCGGTGAGCGGGCAGCCGCCGACAAAGGAGCGGACGACGGTGAAGGAGGCGCCGGCGTCGTAGGACAGCGAGACCTGGCACGAGCCGCCGTTGTGGGTGGCGCTGCCCTCGAGCGAGATGCTGTAGGCCTCGCCGGCGGTCCAGTTGGCCACGGACCGGCCCTGGTTGGTGTTGAGGAGCCGGTGGTACCCCTTGCACGGGTACCCGGCGCCCGAGTCCGGGAGGGGGCTGTTCATGTCGTAGTCGACGCTGGTGGTGTAGGGGTTGTACTTGGACCGGAAGGGCGGCGGGGACGACATTTGCATGTGGGCGGTGGCGAGGCCCGCGAGGGCGAAGACGAGGCCGAGCTGCATCTTGAGAGTTGGTGTTTTTGTTTTTTTGGACGTAGAGGTTATGAGCACTTGCCCTTGGGAGGTGAGACTATGATGAAGAGCTTGATGGTGTTTGGGATCTGGGTTCGAGAGAAGGGGGGGGAAAATAGTTGGTTATATATTGTTTTTTTTTTGTCTACATGGCACGAGGCAGACTTTGTTTGCAACGTAACTGGCGAGGTGCTACGCCGAGGATACCAAACCGGTGTAACATGAGCAAACATGGCTCGCCCTCCTTGATATGGTGATGCCGCCTGGTCCGTCTTGGCTGTCGTCCTATGCCTTGGCGGGCCGAGGGAGGGAAGCACCCCGTCGCAGATGATGCGCGGGATCTTCCAAAGTTTCAACCATGGCAGCCGCACGTCTGGTGCTTCCCCGCCGGGTCAAACATGACAATCAAGGCAGAGCCAAGCCGTCAGTGTACGGATAGACAAGTTGATTGGTACGACGGGGGCGAGCGGGAAAGGGGAACGGCCCCGAGACACGGGGGGGACCATGTAAGTGGATAGATAGGGCCATGTTTCCAAGGCCGCTCCTCGAGCTGTGGAAAGTGATGGACTTGGTGATGCTGTGACTTGCCGCAATAGTGATGGGTGGGGGCTGCAAGAAATGAGATGGGAAAAGGGAGAATTCCTTGCCAGCGCGCTCGCATACGTGATGGTACTTTATCATGGCTACCGGGGATGACGACGACGCGTCCACGGGTGCGGCGGGCAGGGCGTCATGTTACACTTGTTAGGAGCTGCTACGCAATCAGTCGATCCTATGGTGAGAGCTTGCGACGGACTATGCTCGGTGATGTCGACGGTGAGCATACAAGACAAAACGTGGGAGATGCATGTTGCAGGCAGGTGTGAATCTGGGGAAGGGGCGTCAAGCCCACATGGCGGTCCAGCTGCCCGATTTGGCGGGTCGAAAACGGCAGCTTCTCGACGCCCCTGGCTGGATTGGGGGGAGTGGCTTGACCATCTTGATGACACGGAGCGTGATGTGGCAGACGTGTCCATGCAGCCAGCATCTACGGACGGCGGACGGGGTTGAGGGACGGAGAAAGGACGTAGACGAGACGGACGATCGGCGGTGGTTGCGTCATGCGCCGTGCCATGGCCGGGCCGGAGGTTTGGGCCGCGGACGACGAGAAACCTCCGATTGGACGTCGTGTTTTCATTCAATCAACTTGATCGATTTATTAATTTATTCAATACGGCCAACTAGAAGGGAATTGTTTTGTTTTTGGAAATGGCGCCCTCGGCTGACCCCCAATCAATGCAACCTTCAAGAGCCCCAAAGTCCCAAACGGGATCATGCAACGCGGCCTTCCTACCTTCTCAATCGGGAAATGATGGGTCGTCTGGTCCGTTATGCCCTGACAGCCTGTTCCGGGCCATGGCGGGAGTTGATAGGGCCGCAGGACCTTGGCTGAGGCAACGTTGATCCGCATCCTGTTTGGGAGCTTGATGGGCATGGCCTTGCCTCCCGTTGGCGGCGTATATTGGCTCGTCTTGACCGTCATGAGACCGGCCTGTGGAGGGTTTCTGATGAAAGGACCTGCGTTGGAGACCAATTCGCGTCACAGGAGGGCCTGCTATTCTCCTGTGCTGCTTGGTGTTTTGCTTGCATCATTAGCCAGTGCTCATCACGCACACACGCGTCTTTCGGAATCGCCTTGGCTGGTCCGAGTCTATCAACGCCCGCAAACGCCTTCCAAATCGAGCTGTCGCATGACGCTTTCGGGAGGCATACGGACGTGGTCGTATGCGCTTTTCGGGAACCAAAATCTTTTCATGACCCTATTTCCGATACTTGGGCTACTCGCCTCTGGCATTGCCTCATGCAATAGCAAGATGGAGCAAAAGAAGTGCCGCATTGGCAGCCCATTCCAATACTGTTGGGTGGACAAGTAATGGGCCTCTGAGCCATGCTATGCTATTGTTGAGCGGCGTGATTCCAACCTGATGCCTTGGAAAGGGCCATGAATTAAAAAAGAACCTTGTCTTGAATCAACAAGACACAAGGAGCGTCGCTCCAATCCCGTCGGACCGGAGCCAGCCCCGATGATTTGGCCCCTTGCAGTCGAGATGCAGGCACCCGCTTCTTGGCTTTGACGTTGGAAACACTGGCTGACCAGTCAGTCATGCACGGGGCTTCCCGGCTCCTCCATGAAGAAGATGGTAAATTGTGCTCATTGTTTCCAATCAAACATGGCGTGATGAGACTGGCCATCGCCTACGCACACTCTGTGCAGAATCTGTGTTCAATATGATGCCACTGTCCAAACGAGCAATGTAGAAATTCGATGCGTGAGGTGGCTCTGGCGTATTGTTTCTCTCCCCTCTTTCATTCTTCCCCCATTTCATTCTTCCTCTCTTTTTCTTTGGCGCCGTCTCCGGGCAGCTATGCTAGGGAAATCAGTGATTTCCCCTGCTTGCTATGTCTTCTTCTTTTTTTCCTTTCTTTTCTTTTTTCAAAGCAGTTAGTACATCCCTTGTTGGAGTGGCTGCTGTGGATATTTCCGTGCCTGCTAAAGAACAAGACAAACGACTTGGAAAAAATCAAGGTACGCTAGATCGGATAACCTTGGTCGGCATCTCAGACACAGCCGTCACTGTACCCTGGCGACTTTCCTAAGCAGCAGGTGCAAAGATGCCATGGCTTCAGTTATTTGCTACACGGATCGAGGTTAGCCTTTGCACTTAGACGGCAGACCGCAATGGCCGAGCACATCACCGGCATCGCACACGAGAAACCCTCGACGGCGGATTTCACGCCATGGATGGAATAAAGGCCCTTATCGCGAAGCGCTCTGCGAAACCCGCGGTGCCGAGGGTTGCCGCGTCGCCGTTCCCACGAGCCAATGCTGCGGACGCGGTTGACGGAGTTGATGTTGATGATGCAACTGCAGCTGAGATCTGGTCAGGCGGCGTAATAGCGGCTTAGCGATTGGACGGAACAGAAGATGGAGTTGTCCATGCATGTGGCCTCGTGGCATGCGGGTTGCGTGCGGGGGAGGCAGAAGTTGAAGCATGTGAAGGGGCGGAGGAATGAAGCGACACGGCACGATTGGGTTTATGTGAGAGATGGGTTTGACTCACAAGTTAAAACGGTGTCTTGTCTCTCAACCCGGTGCGTGATGAGACTCACAAAAGGTACATTTCTAGGTTTACAACCCGCCATGCCGACTGCTCCTGCTGGCAACCACAAATAATCAACAGTGATGATAGAATCAGGTCGAGGCAGCATGCGGAAATAGCCTCGACGGCACCTCGCGCCAGTTTATTCCCACTAGGAGCGTTCCATGTTGCGCTACCCCGGATTTCGGGGTCGACCACGGGCCCGGCGTCTCAAGCGGACGCTTCCATCCCCAGGTCCCCCCGTTGCTCCGTATGCGCAGTAATGCATGTATCAAATCCATCTTGACCCCGTGGCTTCGGTTTCGAAACGCGTGCGTGCTGTTAAATACCCCCCGACGGACCCTCAGGTCACGGCCGTGATGCCCTCTCTGTATGTAGTTGTCAACGTCCACCAGACGCCTATTTTGATCGCCTCGCCATGTCGTCAACCACGCAGCAACAACAACAACCTTCGCCCGCCGCCGTGCGGAAGCGCAAGACCTTCTCCCCGCTCATCCACGAAACCATCCAAGAGCCCGAGCTGCTCCGGGAGCTCCTGGTAGACGACATATACCTCCTCGGCGGGCAGTTCGCCATCCTCTGCCAGTTTGCGCACCCGGGCCTAGCCAAGGGCAGCTATCTACACTCGAGCTTCGCCTCGCGCATCCCGCAGCGGCTGCAGAACACGGCGCGCTTCCTCAACGCCGCCGTGTACGGGACGCCCGACGACAAGAGGGCCATCTTCTCCGTCATCCACTCCTACCACCGGCACGTCAAGGGCGACGGCTACGACGCCAACGACCCGGAGCTGCACAAGTGGACGGCGGCCACGCTCTTTGTCGCCCTCGTCGCCGTGCAGGACGCCCTCCTCGGCGGCTTCACCCACGACCAGATGGAGCAGCTGTACCGCGAGGCCGCCGTCTACGGCACCTCGCTGCGCATGCCGCCCGACATGTGGCCGCCCACGCTCGACGACTTCTGGGCCTACTGGCACCGTAACATCGAGACGCTCGAGGTCACCGACATGGCGCGCAAGCTGTGCCGCGACCTGCTGTATCCCGACAACCTGCCGCTGCGGATGCGCGCCCTGCTCCCGCTCGCGCGTGTCGTCACGGTCAACTTGCTGCCTGAGAGGCTGGCCAGGGAGTACGGCCTGGTGCCCTCCACGCTGAGCTGGCTGCAGTTCCAGGCTGTCGCGCGCACAATGAGGCTGGCGTGGCCGCTGCTGCCGCAGAATGTGACGGGCGCCATGCACGTCGAGTACATGGAGGATTTGAAAAGGGCCGTGGATCGGATCGAGAGGACGGGGCATTGGGCGTACGAGTCGAGGTTGTGAGACGGATGAGCGTAGCGCTGAATTGGTGGGATTATGATCAAGCACGTGGCCTTGTTTGCCGTGAGATTTTGCCAATATAATCTCTTTTTGTATGCT
The DNA here is from genome assembly GCA_000814955.1 of Metarhizium guizhouense ARSEF 977. Taxonomy (NCBI): domain Eukaryota; kingdom Fungi; phylum Ascomycota; class Sordariomycetes; order Hypocreales; family Clavicipitaceae; genus Metarhizium; species Metarhizium guizhouense. The sequence goes on from AZNH01000125.1 coordinate 26,303, forward strand.
TTCAAAATTCAGTGCACGATTCGACATGGCTACTAAGCCTGACTACTATGACCGCATGGAACCGATATTGACTGCAATCTGTTTGACCTCGCCACACGTGTTCACTATTTAACCTGCCACACCTCTTGTCTTCTATCACGTCGTTTCATTGCCACGCGAGTGTCGTCCGATTGAGCCTCTCCATGACGGCTTGGCGAGTTACATGGTGTTGACCTTCTCTTCGCCGCCTCTCTTGGTGACGCGGGTGCCATCAGGCCCGACGCCGTCAACCCCGTCACGTCGTGTAACCCGAGGACCGTCAGGCTCCGCCCCGGTCTCTCCATCTCGAGTAACACGAGTGCCGTCCGGAGACTCCGCATTTACTCGCACGCCATCATCGTCAGGCATGGCGTACGGGGCGGCACTTGCAAGGCCAAGGAGAGCTGTGGCCGCGGATAAAACTCCAATCACCTTCATAATGACATTTTCTGTGTAACGGCGTACGGAGTATTTGGAGATGGAATTGGATGAATAGTTGATCATGTACGTATTGCGTGTGTTGGGGCAGTTGACGGACCATCTGGCTATATTATATGTAACCTCCCCCTCTTCACTGCGCGGTCGTATTTGTTCGTATCTTTCGTAATTCTTATTCTGGAAAACGAAATAACCTGCTAATGTCTGCTGCGACGGACTATATTGTGACTGGCGGATTGAATAGTTGGTGTCTCAGCCCTGCCAGTGGGAGGCGTTTTGAGTAGGTGTCTCCATGTGGCTATACGGTTTGTACGAGGGACCAAAAGTACCTCAAGACGCCACATTGTACATATAAGCTTTTTCTAGTGTATATACAAGGCAAGGCCGGAGCTTATACCTACGCCAATTGCGGGCCTTGCTGTGCATAAGATGGTTGTTTGAAATTTGTTATTTAAGGGAGGAGCAATATATACGTTTAAGCCGAGGGGATTTTGTGACAAAGGCTAGAGGCTTGGAGCAATTACTCAATTCATCTAATAACAGTCTTTGCTATCAAAGGCCCTTGGTTTTCCTCAAGGCCTCGTTGACCAAAGACCTCTTTAAATACAAGAAGTCGGTGAGGGACTTTGCCCTAGGTCTCGTGACCGTAGCCCTTGTGTAACCGTGTGACAGATTTGGAGCAGGCCATTTATTCTGTTCGGCGCGAATTTACCATCTAGACGCACGCTATCTGTGGCCAGAAATATGAATACATTTGCGTTCGATATTGTTCCTGGGACGGCGTCCAGATGACGCTGAAATGCCGTAGTTGTATGAGCAAACATCAAGGCTGCAACCGGCACGTATCAAAGTTCCAACAACTTGGCGTACCCGTGACATATTGAGGCTACAGTTGGTATCATGCCAAAAGCATTCAATGTTCTCAGAAATCCCGTTTTGTACCCATAAAACCTACCAAGTTTTTTATTTATTGTTCGAAATAACTGAAATTTTACTGCATAAATTTCACCTAAACAGGTTAAATGAAAGCCATCTCAAATCTCATCTTGGCAGCTTATATTTAATCCCAACGGCTGAATCGGGTTGACAGCTGGTTTAGTTAGCTAGGCTTCTATAGACATGAATGATGCTATCAATAGTAACACCGCTTTACTGCGGCTAGCTCGGGTCTTGAATAAAGCCTGGCAACAGAACCCGCCAACATGCACTGTCAGGATTGGCGGGTGCCCATGGAAATTGTTATTGGAGCATTAACCTCTAGACTCTACTTGCTCATTTCGTGCAGTGACTCGTAGTCATGCTAACACCTTGCTGGCCAAGCACCAGACGTAACAGGTAGAGTGCACTTGATATCAAATTGCCCGGCTAGCCAATCGAGGATTGTATTTTGATTAGAGCATCCGAGGATGCAGCATTGCGCCGTACACAAAGGACCAAACCTGGTACGCGGCCGTTGCCATTTTCACATGTGGACATGTGGAGGATTCTTGGCTGTTAGTGCAGCCTGCATACGCCACGGTATCAGCTAACATGATGTCTTGGACCCGGCCGCCGGCATCCCAGCGCCCAATAAACTTTAAGATCCTCCCGTCTCCGGTCCCGGTCTTGTCCGCAGCTGCATTGGCCCTGTATCGGTGCCAGTTGGCCTTACCTTGATCATGCACAAGCAGCCGGAGCAAGACGAGATGGCCTTTATTACCACTTTGACACACATGGTGTTTCATCTATAGCCTCGCTTTATTCTATGACTCGTTGTGCCAAACCTAACGGAATCAGTGTCCCAATCATAGAGACAGCTGTTGCCTCGTTACACCATTCATGCAAGACCGCATGTAACGGCCAAGCCATTTCGCTACCTTGGGACGCTATAATGAAGCTTGTTTTGTGTAAAGCACATATCCACAATGCCGTCTTTTGCGCCGGATGAGAAGTCAGAATTTATCCATGCGTCTTAAGCGAAGCGAATTTATATATCAATCTTTTCGGGCTCCCTTGGTAAAGTATCCTGCAGCTCCTACATTCACTTAGTCATTCATTATATTCCAAAAAAGAGACAAGACTCTCCATCTCTAATATACTGCTTAAGGTCACTATTACAGCCGCAATTACGATACTAGCGGCTCAAACGGCGACTGCCCTACCGCTAGAAGGAGAAATTTCCCCTAGGATTACAGGGGGAATTAAGCCCCCCCCGGGTTCCTTTCCTTTTCTCGTTGTAATAATGAGCTGTGGCTACTATTTCTGCGCTAGCTCGCTTCTAAATAATGATACTGTTCTCGCAGCCGGTCATTGTTTCGCAAATGGGCTCAAGCAACTTCAAGTTCGTGCCGGATCAAATGTACGTTTTGCTTCTTTATACTAGTATTAGTCATTAGGAAGTACAACTTGTGCGAGGTAGCTCTTGTCCCTGACAACATACTATACAGGATCGCACAACTGGAGGCCAGGTCTCGGACGTGATTGATGTTATAACGCACCCTCAGTTTGATCGATCCATAACCAATAATGATGTGGCTATAGTCAAAATATCACTAGTAGTCGGTCCAAATGTAGTGGGTGAATTCGCCAGAGTAGCGAAAAACGGCACCTACCCCAAACCGGGCGAAAAAAGTGCAGCTGGCTGGTATGTTATAGTTAACTCTTCTTCCCGTCTCCATCTCTAGTAAACCAATTCTTACTTTTTGTTTTAGGGGACAGATGGAAGCCGGGCCCTATCTCTCTCAACCATTGCCGAAAAAGATGAGAGAAGTCGAACTCACTACCATGTCGTTCTCTTAGTGCCTAGAAGCATATCGACCTACAGGCCGTATATTCAAGCGAAGTATGGTATGCGCAAGAGATCGAGGCAAAGATACGTGCCTTGGAGATAGTGGCGGGCTATTGCTTGATGCCAGTACTGGAGAGCTTAAAGGTGTAACTTCCTGGGGCGGGGATTATGTAAGTAAGCAGGTGCCTGGCGCTTATGCCGCCGTGGGTCAACTGTTTGACTTTATTTCGCGTCATGCTGGTCAGTTGAACTTGTCAGGTGGTGCTGAACCAACCAACCCTGATAATACTCAGCCAACCAACCCTGATGATACTCAGCCAACCAACCCAGATGATACTCAGCCAAACAATCCTGATGATACTCAACCAACCAACCCTGATGGTACTCAGCCACTGCCAACCAACCCAGATGATACTCAGCTGACCAGCCCAGATGATGATGGAAACGTCACACGGTGGTGTGCTTATCTACCCCCTAGGTGGTGTGCTGATCTGATGAACCCAGGTGGTGGTGGAGCCGACCTAGACGACTTCAACCCAAGCAAAAGTAGAATCAACCCGGATATCCAAATCATCCCAGCTGTTTAAGTCAGCTACGATGTTGTACTCTAGATCGTTTAATAGGAGCTGTATTTTAGCGCCACCAGATAACACTAGAAGCCAGGGATTTTATTTAGGCCGTTCAGGCTAGAATATATATAAAGCTTTACTAGCTCTAGTAATGTATAAAATATTTGTCTATAATAGATAATAAAAGAGAACACAACTCTATGATTTCGGAAATAGGCACAGTGGCATATTTTGACCTGAACAGCTTTAAGTGGCGGTAAAAAAATCAGAGCAAATCCGTTGAATTATCTCTACGGCTGTCAGAGCCAGGGATTCTAGCATGCAGGTCTACATTCTTGCATCCCGACTCTGCAGGCTTTATTAATCAGCAGCCCAGAGTCAAGAGCCTTGAGTCCTGAGCCGTTGTAATAGCCTTATCCAGACACGGGACTACGTTAGTAAGTGGCTGATACTTTGAGGCGACCTGTTACCTCGTGACAAACCAGAAAGAGGGATGGCTGCAGAGGCAGCTAACTTGCTCAGCTAGGCTCTTTCATGTACGTGCTGACAACATACTCGCGCTCTCCTGCGGCCCTGGGGCTTCGAAATTACGTTATTGTATGAGGGATACGTAGTGCTGCAAGACCGGACTACCTGCCCAGGTATCTAGATACTGCTTCATGAAGTACTTGAGTATGTTTACTTTAGAAAAAATGCAACATAGAGCATGAGTGGAGGTATATAGAAAAAGAAGCACCAGACACGATCATGCGTTAGCCATTTCACAATTGAGGTTAGTATATTAGGAATCTACGCGAGAAAGGCTATAGGTACTATTAATAGCGGTTGTTATAATAGCTTCCGTATATAATTTATATAACCGTCGACCTTGATATACTATCAGGCTAATTTTAGCGCCTGGCGGCTGTCCAAATAGAGTACGGCGCTTGAGCGCTTATTGGCTACAGCAAGAAATGGCACGATGATTGGATATGAGTTAACAGCATCAAGCTTGGCGTGGGGCTATACTTGACCATGTGGACCCACGTCGTCTTGAGCAACGCCGTGGCCTTCTCGTCCTTGACCGTGGTTATTTCTCACAATTTATGGCTTTCTTACTGCGTCTGTCATGAATCCACACTGGTTCAGAAACTTGCGCAGACCGGTATTGAGAACCACTACCAGACTTTTTAAACTACATCAAAGAGTGTTTCTACCGTCGAAGAGCACACCCGTGTCGACCACTGCATCGCCAGACAGCCCAGTCTTGTTGCCCGCCTCAACGCCTATTGAGGAAGAAGAGCTTCCCGGATATGTCGCTGAAGATTACTACCCGACGCGTATCGGACAAGCCTTCGAGTCGCGATACCGTGTCCTTTGCAAACTTGGTCGAGGGACTGGGTCCACTGTCTGGTTAGCCAAAGACCTATGGTGCGTTTTCTTGCAGCAACGAGGACGACGAATGCGTGGTGCTAACACGGACATAGTCATGAACAATATCGTGTGCTGAAGGTGTGCACATTATCCGGGAACAGCATTGTCTTGCAGCAAGCCAAGAATGAGATTGCCGTGCTGGATTACCTCAAGTCATCACCTGTGCAACAACATCCAGGCAAAGCCTTCGTCAGAACAATCTTGACCTCGTTTGAAGTCTCTGGACCCAAGGGCTCGCATCAATGCCTGGTATACCAGCCATTGGGAATGACATTCACCGAGCTGCGAAATCTACTTCCCGAAAGGAGGATCGAAACACGTATGCTACAGCATGCGTTGCAGATTCTTCTCGTGGCCTTGGATTACCTTCACAAAAACAATGTGGTTCATACTGGTAAAGACCCTCCCCCAAAGTACAAGGCCACCGTTATGTTTTACTCATGGAGCATGTATAGATATCTCCCCGAATAATATTCTTTGTGGTGTAAAGGACCTGTCAGCATTTGAGGAGCTCGAGGAAGCTGAGCGAGCACAGCCAGTCGCGCGCAAGGTGCTCCGTGATCGGGTAATCTACCTGTCGCGGCAGACACCCATGACCCAGGGCGAGCCTGTTCTCTCTGACCTTGGATCCGCGAGGTTCGGGCAAGAAGAGTACCAAGGGGACATCATGCCCCTGGTCTACAGAGCCCCCGAAGTGATTTTGGACATGAAGTGGTCCTCCAAGGTAGATATCTGGTCTATGGGTGTCATGGTGAGCTCTACCCCTATCCCTCGGTAGTCACTTACTTATCAGTTCCAGGTTTGGGATTTGCTCGAAGGAAGACGCCTATTCGTAGCCAAAAGAGGCGGCCTTGTAGACGACGAGCAACATCTGGCAGAGATGGTATCGCTCATGGGCCTACCACCACGTGAATTCCTGCAACGGAGTAAGAAGTGTGCCGCTTATTTTGACGACTCTGGTAAGAATGACCAAGGACCGCTCCAAACGTATTAGGTATTCATTCCGTGGCTGAATTATTAGCAGGCAACTGGCTGGGATCCATTCCAATTCCAACCACGTCCCTCGAAGAGCGGGTTATTCACTTGCAAGGTGAAGACAAACAGCTGATGCTGAGTTTTGCCCGTCGTGCTTTGCGCTGGCTACCAGAGGAGCGGCCCACGGCTGAGGAACTGGCGTTTGATGATTGGTTGATGCAGCCATACTCGGAATCCGAGGATGCAGATAAAGGCATAGTGAGGGATAGCTAAGGTCAACTGGTATTTTTATCGAAGAGGTTACGTTGAACTCCAGTCCAATTAGATGGGTCGGGGAACAGATTTCACTTCAGAAGGAGCTCCGCAACAGCCGATTAACCAAAGCTGCTGAAAGAAGCACTGTAGCTATTGACAAATTCGGCTACACTGGACACTGTTGCAGCAAGATTGGTTGAGACAACTATCAACTTGACGCCGTATTGAGCTGGAAGCTTTGGTCACTGGCCGACAAATTCGTCGGGTTCGACAGTGTTAGTTGCAGGAAGAGAAGATCCGGTGGAATGGCAATCAATGAATGCACCAATTTATTGATACTTGTAGTGGGATGATCTTGTGTATAGAGGCTCAAGTGCTGCATATGTAGTTTTTCAACACTAGCTGTTGCAGCCACGAAGGTCTGTGTGGACGGTCAATCCAGCCTGCGACTTGTCTACATCACCAGTTAAGGGCGTATCAGCAGATGAATGGAAACGGCCAAGACAAGCAGTGATTCAGACTGGAGCCAAGCCCGGGTAAGCGTTTCAGTCCATCAATAAAAGGCCTTAGTATGAATGAGAGCAGAAGGCATTGAGGAAATTGCGCCAAGAGTCTTGGTCCGTTTGTGTCGTCTTTGTTGCATCTGCTGGACTCACGCACCGAGCCTACAAAGCCGCTGCATGATGCTATTGTCGCCATAGTTACCTGCAATGTTTGTTACATATTAGCACATGAGAGTGGAGGCTCTGCACTAGGAAGAAAAAAAAGGTCGGCAAGGTCGACAGGTTGTGTATATGTTTGTCGCCTTGGACTTCCAACAGCCAAAATTTAGCCTAGTGATGGAGAACAACCCAGCTCTTCTCCGTTTCTACAACTTCGGTCGCGAAGGGCGATGTGGTGTACAACAAAGGTGGTCGCTGTGCCCCGATTGTCTCTGTCCTTACATGTGTATGTGTCTTGCAGCATCGCTGTGAACAAAAATTATCTTTGTCAACACTGGCAGCTGATCAAGGCACATGCCCGAGAGTTCAAAGACCAAGTCAAACAATCAAACAGAGCGATTTGTCTTCATGTCTGCCCCTTAAAAGCACTGCCGAATCATGAGTGTTCGATTCTCACCCTTGTCACTTATCGATTTTTCATCGTCGTTATTTCCTAGCTATTAGTTTAACGATTATTTTTTACTTGTCACGTTTAACTATCACCCTCAATAACCACTCCCTATTGTCACTCTTTGACAAACTCCGCTTTGCAACATGCTTCGGAGCATCTTGATGCTTTTGACAGCGACTGCCTACATCCTTCCTGGCGCCGGCGCAATCGAAGAGGTGGATGTAGCAAGCTGCATGTTCGCGACGGATTTCTTCACCCTCAGCTACACGATCCGCTCGGGAGCGACGACTCTGGCTCGATGCTTTGCAGACGCGGGAGAAATGGAAATGAGCCAGCGCGACGTGGTATCGTACTCTTCTGGCAACAACAAGGGGTGGTTTGAGTACGAGCCCGGGGACGGTTATCTGTACAGACATTCATTCAACAAGAGCAACAAAATTGTCATACACAGCGCTGACACAACCTGGGGGCGTGTTGTCAAGATACACATCGATTAGGCCGGGAAGTGTCTAGAGGAGCCGGGTGGCAATTTGACTTTATAATACATTCTTTAGTATCTGGCGGTGCTGATACATGAACGATTGCGTACAGAAATGCAATACAGTTTAAAATACATGTGGCCTTGCGCATCTTGTGTGCTTTCACTTGTGTTGTTTACGATTTGCGCTACATGTCCATTACGTGACGGAGACGACAAGTTTGGCCGGGATTGGTTGGATACCCAAATGCCAATTGTAGTCGCTTCATTTTTCTCCTTGCAGCATTTGTTGTTGTAGTGCCGATTCTGTGCCACGTTCCATTTGCAATTTCATTTTATTTGGGGCTTATATGTATTAATTTAATAATTGATTTCAAGGTATTAAGGGTCCTTGGTTTTTCCTCAAGGTTTTAAGGCACCAGTGGTCTCTATAAATACAAGAAGTCAGTGAGGGCTGGTGCCTGAGGCACTCCTCGCCGACTCCGGGCTCTCGTGATACCTTTCTTTATTGTTGTGTAACCTTTACTCATACCTTTGGACAGGTCTTGGCCGTGTGACACAACCAATGTAAAATCCGGGAACCGGGCAAAGGTACCCGTTTATCTGGGAAAAGGATCTTGCTAAAGGGAGCAAGGGAGCTTAAACAGAGTTCACTGTGATTAGGGATGTCTCTTCATGACAACCTGCTGCCTTTACGGCTACTTTCGACAGTGGAAGATGTTTATTTCTAAGCAGCCGCAGACTCTGGGCGATCAGGCCAAGACCAAGCGCAGGTACATACTGCTACCAAGAGAATCCGTAGATTCCGTACGGGCCGACCGATGATAACGCCAAGCTGAATGCTGACTGCATTGAGTCCGACTCCCTGATAAAGGATTGGTAGCACAAATAGCACGACCGACCTATTTGGGGTCCAAATTTGAGTCAGGATTCTTTCGTCGGCAATATACAAATCAGGAAGGTGCATAAGCTAGAAGAAACGAATATTGACAGCAAAATGACGAGGCGGCAGCCTAAGGAGACAGGCATTGATGTTGACGACAGCATTTGCCCTGGCTCATTTTAGGCAGAAGAGAAGACGAAATTGCGTTGACGATTCTAAAAAGCACAAGTTGGTCGGAAGTCCTCGAGGCTCACCAAGCACTCTGTTTTCACTCCAGCTCCAGTCAATTGGAGAGACCTGGACGCAATCGCGCACTTCCATCATGGAAGGCCTTTTGAGCCATGGATCACCAAACCAGTTCCCCATCATCGCCGCCCCGTCGCAGCCCAGGTAAGTGAGCAGCGTGGCCATAGCTGCAACTCCTTGCGCAGCGCTGGCTGACCGAATCTAGATCCCCCGTTTGGTTACAGCGGGCTCAACTCATCTCAAGAGCCGGATACATACAGCTTGCCATGTGTCTCCTCTCGCTGCTTTGGATAACGGCGCAGCGTGTTCAAGCTCCCCGCTCTGCGAATCGCAAGGCATTCAAACCACCTGGCTTACTGTACTTCGAAGTTGCTGGCCATGTGCTACTTGCTGCGACTGTAGCCCTCTGGATCGGTATAGCTATTCAGCAGGGGGAGCATTGGCCAGATGTATTGGCCCTGTTCTACATCTTGCTGCTAGGTATCCTCAGGGCAGCTCTAGGCAAAGAAGCACGCAAGATGCTGCTGAATCAAGCCAACATCATACTTGTCATGGAGATGCTGCTGCTTCTCATTGCTGAAATATCCCCCCTAACTGTCATTGGCAACCGCTACAGGCCGGACAGATTCGTTTCGGCAGGGATGCTTGGTTTGGCGTCAGTCATGGCCGTCGCCGCAACGTCTCCGCGAGAATGGGCGCCTCCGCCAGAGTGCCCTGCGATTATTCAAGGCTCAGATGTCAAGCCGGCCGAGGAAGACACGTGCAGCTTGCTCGACTACTACTGCACATTTGGGAGAGTAAACAGTCTCATTAGGAAGGGATGGACAGGCGACATCACAACGGCTGCTTTCCAGGATCTGCCGTGGAACTACACACCCGAGATCTTGTACCCTCAAATAAGCAAGCTGCGCAAAAAGTACAAAAGCACAGCCAAGACGATCTTCATGTTTATACCGGGAGAGATTATCCTTTCGACCCTTCTAGCGGGGGTCTATTTTATAACTGAACTCTCAACACCCTTCAGCTTGTATCAACTCCTGGAATACTTGACGAACCCCGAAGACGCCGTGTTCCACCCTTATTTATGGCTGTTTGTAATGTTTGCAGGAGCTCTTCTCGAGTCTGTGGTGCAGCAAGCCTTTGTATTTCTTTCCACTCGCGCCGCTATCAAGGTCAAGATGGCGCTGACTACGGAAATGTACCAGAGGGCCATGACATCCCGGGAGCTCGAAGACGACTTCCTGAATGATGAGGCGGAGGCGTCTCAAGAATCCGAAGGACCTCGCGAGCCAGAGCACCAGGCGCAACGCAAGTCCTCTTCTGGGCAGCTGGCAAATATGATGTCTACCGATATCAACGCGGTGCAAGACGGACGAACCGTCCTCTTTATCATTGGCGGTGTCCCATGCGGTGTTACAGTCGCGCTTATTGGCATGTACAACATCGTGGGATGGCCGAGCCTCATCGGCGTCGGCGTCATGCTTCTGATGAGCCCTCTGCCCGCCTGGATCGTCAGCCACGTAGGTGGCCAGCAAAAGGCGGCAAAGTCTGCGCAGGATGGCCGAATATCGCTGTCCACCGAGTATCTCGGCGCAATTCGCGTCATCAAGTACTTTGGCTGGGAAGACGCAATTGCCAAGTATCTCCAGGAGAGCAGGGCACGGGAGCAAAAGCACATCTGGAACATGGCGCTCTTGTATACCGCCATGGGCGAAGCAGCATACCTGATTCCCATCTTGTCAATCATTGTCATATACTCCTTGTATGTCGGGGTCAGGCAGCTTCCACTCACCGCATCCGTGGCGTTCACGACGATCCGTCTCTTGGATATTATACGAGACAACTTTAGCATGATGGCAGCCATGGCCATGTTTGTTCCCAAAATATCCATTTCTCTTGGAAGGCTGGATAAGTTTTATCATGCGGCCACGCCGCCAGAGTCATACCCCCAAGGTCCTCTGAAGCTGGAAAACGCCACGTTTCGACGCAACAAACGTGCAGGATTTCTCCTCCAGGGAATCACTATTGACTTTGTGCAAGGCGGGCTGAATGTCGTCTCGGGACCGAGTGGGAGTGGAAAGACGACGTTGCTGCTCTCCATCCTTGGAGAGACCATCAAGGAAGGCGGAAGCGTTACTCGCCCCCTTGATGTGGCCTTTGCCTCACAGACGCCCTGGCTGCAAGCGCTGTCTATACGCGATAATGTCGTCTTTAATAGTACATTTAATGCTGAGCGATATGATACTGTCATTAATGCTTGCTGTTTGCGACTGGATCTGGACGAGCTTCCTGAAGGGGACATGACAGACATTGGAGAGAATGGCTCAGCATTATCTGGTAACATGCACTGCAAACAACAAGCTGCCATGATGCGAGAGCTAACAACTGGCCTGTCTAGGTGGCCAACGTGCAAGAGTCGCATTAGCTCGAGCTTTATACTCTAGCTCACCTCTGCTTCTACTAGACGATGTGTTCTCGGCAATCGACACAAAAACAGCATCTGGCTTATGGAACAGGGTCTTCTGCACCGACCTTTTGAAAGGAAGGACGGTGGTTTTGGTCACACAGCAGCCGTGGCTTCCAGAGCAAGCCGACTTGGCCATCGTACTAGAGAGCGGTAAAATAGCAGCAATGGAGCAGAACATTGGCGTCGTGAGACAACTGAGGACTATTGCGCAAAGGGACATGGAAGGACATGCCGAAGACCATGGCAACGGGCTCAGTGGCAGCACGACGCCGATTGCTAAACCTCTCACAGAGCAATCGAGTTCCAAAGCGGCACAAGAGTCAGAAGTAGATGAAGAGGTAAAGCTCACTGGGCTTTCTGGTCGGCTGATTTGTAAGTGACTATTCTCTTGCGTAGCAGACACAAACGACTGACGTGTCTAGTCCTCAAATACATGCTCTATTTCGGCGGTCCCATAGCAGCCACTCTTATCACGCTCACTCTTGTCCTCCAAATCGGTGCCGAAATTGGCACCACCCTTTGGATGTCGCATTGGGTCGACGCCGCGGCTCAAACGGGATCCATCAACATCGCGTACTATCTCGGCATGTACGTCGCCATCAACTTTTGCAGCGTTATCGTGGCAGGAATAGCCTACATGGCCTTCATGTACGGAGGTTGGGTAGCCGCGAGGCGCCTACATGGTGAGCTAGTAAAGGGTGTTCTGAGCGTGTCGCTGTCCTGGTTCAAGGACAACCCGGTCGGACGAGTCATCAACAGGCTATCCGGCGACATGGACACGCTGGACCAGTCGCTGCCACCAGAGCTCATGCATTTCCTCATGACGGCCACGTCACTCGTCATGCAGACGGGTGCCGTCAGCACCGTCCTCCCCGTTTTCATGCTCCCTGCGCTTGTTGCTACCGTGCTGGGCGGCGCGCTGGGGGAATTGTACAACCGCACGAATCTGATTGTGAAGCAACTGGTGGCTTCTACGCAGTCGCCCATTTTCACGCAGTTCTCAGAGAGTTTGAGCGGGCTCGTCGTTGTACGAGCTCGGAGCGAGATGCCGCGTGTATTTGCTGACGGGCTGAACACGTTGCTGTACACCTCTGCGAAGGCGGCGGGTGCGCAGAGGGAGTGTGATCAGTGGATGAAGTTTAGAATCAATACACTAGCAGCAGTGGTTCAAGTGTCTGCCGGGATGCTAGCACTCTCTAAACAGGGCGCGATTTCGGCTGGTTTGGTCGGCTTTTCCCTGACGGCGGCGTCGACAATGAGCGCCCTCATCTTGCGGTTGGTGTTTAGCATTAACTTTCTCAACACGGAAATGCAAAGCGTACGCTTATCACCCGCTATTGCTTCATGTAATGGGAGCATACTGACAACGGACTAGTTTCACCGCGTCTCGGAATACGCCAAGCTTCCTCCTGAGGAATCTGGTAAAGAGGCTGAGCAAGAAGAAAATACTGACGTTGTGTATGCTGATGCATTGGAGCGTACAATCCCTGTGGACTGGCCGAGGAGCGGCCGCGTTGAGTTTCGCAACGTAACAGTACGATATACACTTGACGGCCCTGATATTTTAAAGGATATCAATCTTGTGTTCAATGCAGGTGAGCGAGTGGCTATTGTTGGCCGCACTGGCAGCGGCAAAAGCACAGTAAGTACACATCTTGTTCACGAGAAAGCAAATCACGCTACCGAGACTCATAAATTCTTGCCACGTAGCTTGTTTTATCCATACTCCGGTTCGCACACATTATCTCCGGGCAGATAGTCTACGACGGAGTCGACATCACTGCCGTCCCACGGAAAAGGCTTCGACACGCCATCGCCACTATCCCACAAGAAGCGCTCATCTTCCAAGGCACAATTGCGTCGAATCTAGATCCGTCCGGAGAGGTTCCCGAGGAGAAGCTACAACGAGCCATCGACGCCTGCGCAACAATAGCAGCCATGCAGCAGCAGTCCAGCGGGGCCGATTGCTCAGCCGCCTCGGCCGTGGTAAATGAAGTCGACTCGAGTACGAGCGAAACTGTGACTTGCTCGTCTCCAGATGCAAAATTCACAGGCCGCCTTGCGCTGTCGACTCATGTCAACACGGGTGGTGGCAACTTCTCCCACGGCCAACGACAAGTCCTCTCTTTATGCCGCGTCCTTGTGCGTCGATCGAGGCTCATGCTCCTCGACGAAGCTACATCCAGCATGGACTTTGTTACGGATGCTGGAATCCAAGAGGTCCTACGGAAGGATCTAGACGAAGAAGACGGCCACAGTAGATGCCTCATCACGATTGCCCACAGACTTCGTACGATTGCTGACTATGATCGAGTGGTGGTGATGGGCTCAGGAAAAGTGGTGGAAGACGGCACCCCCAGGAGTCTATTTCAGAAACGTGGCTCGTTTTACGATATGGTCATGCATAGTGGTGAAGAGGACTTGTTTGCTGGAACATCTTGATGGTTCAATGATTGCCCTTGTCAATGTTCGGCAATATTGCTGATAGCTCACAGAAGCTATCATATACGACGATGTAGTCCGCAGCAAAATGTCTGGGCACCATATTAATGTGAGATAGAACATCCGTAGCCTTGGGATGGTAGGCACAAGTTCTGGGGTATATCTTGTGACAAGGGCTCAGGAAGGGCCTGGGGTAATAGCTCAACTCATCCAATAACGGTCTTTCGGTATGAATGGTTCTTGGTTTCTCAAGGCCTAGATGACCCAAAGAGCTCTACTTATACGACAAGTCGGAGAGCCTCGTTCCACAAGGTCTCGTGATCGTAGCCCTCGTGTAAATGCGCGTGACATGTACTGACAAATACGGGATGAAAGGTATCAAAACGCAGGGTGTGACCGTGAGATACAGCCGATGAAAAATGCATCCCCTAGTTATCGCCGGGCACCCACAGAAAATAAACAGGATGAAAGGACAGTTCGGGAGCTTGGCGGACAATAATGAGTAGCCGTTGAATGATATCATGGGCTGCAGGGTTCTCCAACTGGCCGCCTGACATGCATGGATGCCAATTCCCCCACGCCGAGACTGCCGGCTTCTTTGATTCTCATTCTCGTCTTAGGAGTAAAGGTTCTTTGCAAAAAGCATTACCAAAGAACAAGGCAGCTGCGGAAGCACTTCAAAGATGCAGAGTACATGCTCATCACATGTCAAGCCCAAGCGGTGTGTTGGCAAAAAGGAGAGACTGCCCGCTACTCAAAGACTGGTTTCATCATGATTGTGTCATGTCAGCTAACAAACGTAGGGCATGTCTTTTTGATGCCTCCTGGCATACACCCAGGTGGCCATGACTCCTGAACAAAGAGTTTCCTGAAAGCGTCTGGTCACGCGATCACGGCCCACGTTGGTGAATACAAAGCACGACCGAGCCAACGGAGAATTCTTTTTCGCACATTGACCCTTTTGTCAAGATGTCTCTGTGCAGTCGTCCAGGCTTTGTGATTGCGAGCGGGATGCCAATGTGACGCACCTTGACAAACAGCTCTTTTTCTACCCACAAACGAGCAAAACAAAAAAAAAGCGCGTTTGAGTAGATGAATAGCCGTGCGAGATTTCGTGACGTATGTGCCGTCTGGAAATTTACTTAAGTCGGGCGCATTTTGGCAACCTCGGTCCTCCCGACCAACATCACTGCTACCTCTTGCACGACAAACGGTGTACTTTTCCCACAAATTTGCCAGCTCATCTACGTAACAAGACGGTTGTTGTCACATATTATTCCCATTTGACAAGATTCTGTATTCATTTGCCATCACTACACCTATTTTGAAATGGCTTCCAACATTTCCGGAAAGCTACAAGGCTTCGGCGGTGAACTGGCAGGACGAGCTGCATCTGCGGCTTGCGCCTTGACTGTGCTTGTTCTCACTGCAGTGACATTCGCCATGAAGAAGGACGGAGAACCTCTGCTAGAGAGCATCCTCATTGTGGTGAGCTCTATGCCCATCTTGTCATCTAGTATCGAGGAAAGCTAACACATGTAGTCTATTCTTGGGTTCCTTTGGAACGCGCCTTATTTCCACCCGCTTTGGCGAGGTTGGCCAATCTACCGACCTGCAGTAAAACTTCAAGTGGACAGGCTTTTGTGTGTTTTGTGGGTGGCTTCCGTCCCCGCCATGGTGACGTCGTATGTCTACACGAAAGACAACTTTAGGGCAAGCAAGGAGGGTTTATTTGATATCGTAAGGGTACTTACCGTCTGGTCTACTGTTCTTGGTTTGTAAGTGGGCCTTTTATTTATCCATGTACTATTCAACACTGCTGACGGAAAGACTATAGCCTCCCCCAGTTCTGGCTTACACTTCTTTAAACGGTCCTAACTGCATTCCTAAAGTCGAATGTAAAGAGAGACCTGCGGTGCTGCTGAGAATCCGGGTGTTTCGGCATGTGCGAATGGGCGACGTGGAGACTGCCGCGGCGGTATGTTGCAGGTACGGCCTTAGGAGGACAAGAAGAAGAAGTTGTGCCTGGAGATGGTGATTCTGGAGCAATAAGTGGTCGAGTTGATTATTTTGCTATAATCACCAGATGTTGATCTGTATAATAGATCCTTTCTGAGCAAGAGGAGTGTTCCATGAACAGTTGTGATTCCGATTATAACACGGGAATAAATCTAGACCATCCTATCCCAATTTCCAAAGTCATAGCAAAGAGAAACCTGGTCTTATCTCCCGCCCATTGTCACAAGGAAATGGCCGGTTACACGAGGGCTATGGTCACGAGACTAGGGCAAAGTCCCTCACCGACTTCTTGTATTTAAAGACCCCTTTGGTCGACGAGGCCTTGAGGAAAACCAAGGACTTTTGATACCAAAGACTGTTATTAGATGAATTGAGTCATTGCTCTAAGCCTAAGCCCTTGTCACACCCATGTCCTCTAGGAGGAAGTTGTGTAAATTAGAATATTGAACCTTTGGTTTCAATGGTGCCCTTGTTGATAGTTGGAATTTGTCCAGTAAATGTTTAATATGCCTTATTAGATTGAACCGGTGCTGATACAATATGACCGCATAAATGGGATGTACCTTCTTCTAAAAGAATAAGAATGTGGTAACAAAGTTTACAGAGCCATTCAGTGTGCCTGAAGTTGTATTGGCAGCTCATCCCCCCCCTTTTGCTCTATCTATAAACTTGGTACTCGAAGAGGGACATGGCCGGACAATGACTCCAGACAGGGAGGTCACGTTCAAAAAAATATGCTTTTGGGATGCAGCGGCAGTAATAAAGGCAAAATGAAGGTGGCAGATATATCCAAGGCGTGCCTTTGGGAGATGATTTATTTTCTCTCTTCTTGAAATATGATTCCTCTGTTACTCGGCGCCAACACGGGCACCCATAGTATCCCATTCAACATGAATAGGGTTGTGGTTTCTTGAAAATCGTTGCCCGCCAAACCAAAGCTCAAACCTCAAGTCGGCCGGAGCCACGATGACTCGAATCTCAAACAAACAAATATAGAATTTATAGCCCTTCTTCATACACGTCCGGCGTTTTTGTTTGAGAATCAGCTGGTGCTGCTCGACGCCCTCAAGATTGCTATTTACGCGACAAAGCCTCGTCACACCGGCTAAAACAAGTGCTGTTAGCCATGGTCACTCCTAGTCGTACTATTCAGAAAAATAAGACAATCCATGTCTTTACCTTGTTTCATACTCGTTGGTAGAAAGGAGGCCTCGTTTTGTGAAATGACGATATCTGTATCCCACGACCTGGTGGTCTCTCCGTCGGCGAGATGGAATTCGAATTGCTTGGCCAGTGGACTATTCACATCGATTACATCTCCCTGAAATGAAGAAGAAAGGCCTGAGCACAGTGGCACTTTGACTTTGGCGGAGAGGGTCCGACAAACCTTTCGTATCATCCACTGTATTTGGTTCATTGCCCACAGCCTCTTGGGGACAAACTCGTCCGGGACCACCTCTTCATTGAAGTGCCGCGCAGGCGAGTACAGTTGCCTGACGACGATGCCGTAACTCGCGCGTGCGACCCTGGTGGCGAGGACGGATAGTTGTCCCTCTCCCGACTTTTGCTGGTGGTCGAGGAGAAGGCCGCGAACCACGACGAGTTGAGGGTCTTGACAAGGCACTACAACAGCCTGGATGGCGTTGGGATGCGGAGAGCGGACGAGCTGTTGCTCAATGCTCTGGCGGACGTAGGCTGAGCTGCCCAGTCCTCCTGAAAGAATGACAAACTCCTGTGGCCGTCTTGTACTTAGTCTCATCATCTCATGTCTTTTGCCCACCGAGGACATTTTCGAGGGACATACCACCTGATCGACCTTTCCGTGCTCAGAGAACCAGTTGAGCTGCTCCCTAATTTGCCCCATGACCCCCCTGATTTGCGCGTCAAAGAGCGACTGAATCTCTAGCCTAGCTCCTGTAAGAATAATGGACATTGAGTACTAGATTCCTGCGGAAGGATACGTACATGGTGAAGACCAAGCGCCCGTTTTCGATGCCAAGACCAGAGTGGTTGAAATTGTGCGACACGCCATCCATTGGGATCCTGAAAAGGGGCTGCATGTACACACTCTCGCCAAATTTGTGCTTCAGGGTTCGAAAGTGATGACTTCTCGACATTCGGACCGCAAAGTTGGCGGGGAGCAGATCGCGCACCCCCGGCCAGGCATTCAGCCTCTGATCCACGAGGCGGATGAACCCGCGATCTATAAGCGTTGATCCGATACCGATTCCCTTGACGGCCGCCATTTGCGTCATCTGCGGACACCGAGGGTCCGTGGATTTGACTCGCATCAAGGAAAGATCAGTAGTGCCGCCCCCTGCGTCGACGCTGAGGAAGAGGCTGCCCGTCTTGAAGCTGATGGCGCTCGTCTTCAGGGTCGCGACGGCGGCGGCCTCGGCCTCGGTGAGGTCAACCTGTGCCGAGTGCCTTGGGCCCTCTACGCCAAACCCTGCACTGCGAATGATTCCCTTGAACAGGTTGATGGTTTCCATGCGCGTCCACGTCGTGGGCACGCTGAAGAGGAAGACGACCACCTGGTCTGACCAACCGCCGGGCACTTGTCGTCGGCCGGTTTGCCTCTCGATTGTCTCCTTGACGTGGCCATACACTTGTACAAGGTAGTCGGTGGCAAACTTTTGCGCCTCTTGGATGGTCTTGGGAGCTCTGGGGAGAGTTTGCGCGAGGGCCAAGTTGGCGCCGTCGATGAATATTTTGAAGAATTCGCGCCGCAGCTTGCCCGACGACTCGTCTTGGCCGTCGTTGTCCTCGTCGTCGTCGTCGTCGGCGCACATGTGACCCCATGAGGAAAGTGTTCCGTCGGCATTGTAGACAATGGCGGTTGGGACTTTGCGCTCCGCTCGGTCACCGCTGCCCGGCCAGTCGTTGATGACTTGGATGGGCGTGCGAGGCGTTCTCCATGCTACGCCTAAGAAGCAGTTAGCCGTGTATATGGAACCAAGAAGAAAGGAATCAAGTGCATGTGATGTTGTTACCTGTGAAAGTGGTGCCCAAATCGACAGAAACGACAATGTCTGGTTGTTGATTCATTACACAATGTTACACCAGCATCAAGGTACCTATGCCATGAATGATCATGGTCGAATGATTCAAAATCACGGTCTCGGACGGATGCCGGAGGCGGGCTTGGGGGCATTGCCGGCCCAACAGCTCATGTCTAAACTTAGAACATGGGGCATATATGTAGAGAATTTGATGGCGCCGGAGAACTGGACCGAGAATCTATCCTCTCGCGCCACGTTCCACTTTTGCTGCTTTTGTGGTGCTAGGGTTCCGAATGCTAGAACAAAGTGGCGGCACATGTCTGGTGCAACTCTGTTATACCACAACCAACGAATCCGCCGCCTTGTGCTGATACCGTGCAGCTGAATGGTAGCTGAGCACACAGGAACGCCCCTGGCGCCCCCCAGAAGCCCACAGGCTGTCAAGTCGGTACACGATAACACGTAACTGTACAAAGACGAGGCACAACTCTCTCGGCAAGTGAACTTGCTCGAGTGTGGAAACTGTACCATTACGTGCCGTTGTCCACACGGTGAGGACTGACCTGACGCGTCGATGCTATGAGCCATTTCGTCTGCCCCTGCCTAACACGCATAGATTCTCGTTATTTAACGGAAGTGTTTGTCTCTGTGACTGCTCATGATCTTACACCCTCATCTCTTCACCTTTTAATATCTGAGCAGTCATTGTCACTTCGCTATGTCTTTAACCACAAAAACTGAAACGTTGACTTTGACTACGAATGGAACCATAGCTACCACCACCGCAATATTCCCAACATGTGTGAACACAACAAATGACCTGCCTGCCGGTGCCGTCGCCGGGATTGCCATCGGCTGTGCTGCCGCTGGTTTAGTTGCCGGCCTTCTCGTGGCATGCATTCTGCTACGACGCAAGAAAAGAAGACACAGTCGCAAGGCAGATGCCGTCGCTACTACTCATCATGAATCAAAGGCGTATTCCCCCGAAACGACTCCTCCCGCTGGCGCCAGCGACATCCAACTCAAACAATTTCTCCCAGAGGCAACACCTGACAGAGAAATAGCACAGGAGATGCAGTCGATTGGAGGGCTCATCCATCAGCATGTCGAAAACTATTACCACTCCAGGCCCATCAATGCCAGCACACGCGATCTCAGCACAACTCTGAAAAGCCTCGGCCTCAAAGGCCAGAGCTCGTCGCCAGATACATATACCAAAAATATTGCAGGCCTATGTCTAGATCCGAAAACGCGACAATCTGGCTTGCGTCACGTTATTACGCGAGCAATATTCAGCAGCATCGGCTTCCATACACAAACTAGCCTCCCGTCTATGCTCCCACAGCCGGTGGCTTCGTTTTTGCAAGCTATGCCTGCCGATGAACTCGGTCACAGTGCAGATGCTCAAGGTGAGCAAGCTTTTCTAGTGTTGGACGCCAGACGGAAAACTTGGCAAAATGCTTACTCTGCCGAAACAGATTCCATCCATGCAGCAGTGTCGTTGGCCCTTCGCAGATGGCGCGGCCTCACGGTATTCCTCTTGCACCCGCGCCGTAATCTTCGCACCCCATTGCCCATCGACAACGCGGCAGTGCCTCTGCAGGCTCAGGAGCTGGCCAACTCCCTTGATACGTTTCTCGGCGTCTTTGTAGACACAGACGCGGGTGCAGCACGCCAGCAGAGAGCCCACCTAGAAGCCGTGATTGTGGAATGCACAAGGCTCGGCTATGTTCTCCTGTCTCATCCCTGCGACTGGGGCTTCGTCACGGATGTAGCCTCAACCAAGGAAGGGCTTCATGGCTTGGTGGTTGAGGCAGGATTAGACAAGCTAAGCGGCCAGGACGGGCCGCCATATTCTCATCCTCGAACAGTGGTTGAACCGGTCGCCGTTTACAATGAGCCCAGGGTCTAATTGTTGGTTCCATGGCGGGATTCGGAAAGTCGGAAAGCAAGGGACAAGCTTGGCTGTAATGAACGTATTTGCTGTCTGTTTATTGCTTATGAGTTATGGAACCATGATACCGAGTAGACCGCCCGCATACCGTGAACCACCAGGCTGCAAAATACTTTAGCAGTGTTAGAGTAAATACAGAGCGCCTGCACGCTGCACGCTGCACTCCATTGCGGCGTATGTGTGGGTGACACCAAATAAAGTTTTGATGCTCCGTATGCAGGAAACGACGCAACGGCTGAGAAGCTGGCTGAATTGCCACAGTGTCGCGTGCCCTACCACTCTGTACTAGATCAAACATGGAACCCTCCAATATCTTGGGTGGGTGCTAATACAAGGCAATAAAGCGCACTGTGCCGATCTGGAGTACTTGTGGTTGTTCACAAGCCCTCAGCCTGCAAAGGTACCATGACAATGGCTGCGTATAGTCAGCCACCACCCCCCGCGGCCGAGTTAAGGGAGCAAGTTGCTGGCTGGGCGTAACACGAGGGAAGAGTGGCAGAGGCAACTAGGTCTTGGAGCATGGCTTGCGTCTCCTCACGGGGGCGCGTCACATAACACCATGTTCTTGATAACCCTGATAGCTGGCTGCAACTCGGGCGCTATAACCCCTGCTAACCCAAACGATAGAAAGACAAGGTATGCCGAGATCACACGCTTAGATAACATCTACTCCGTGAAACTAGCAGCTTGGTCACATCTCGCTTGAAGCGAACTTTCTGTCTTGGAGTCTCATCTCCTTTGGGGGGGTTTCAAAAGCAATTCGCGACAACTTCCTTATCCATCCATAGTTATGCCGCTACATGTGTATCACCCGGAATCAAGCCCTAGAGATGAAAGCCCTGGGATGTCTTCGATGCAGTCTACACCTCATCACTTCAGCCGTGGACAATGGTCGCGTTTCCAACGAAATTCGCCGTGGCGAGGACCTTTTGCAGGCCTGCTACCGAGACCTCCAGCACCTCATAGACCTTCGCAACCAACACCTCGAGTTCCTCGAGACCACGCCTCGGCATATTCTCGAGCGAATCAACACCGTCATCGATCTGGCGAACAAGGGACTCATCGAGGGACGCCGCATCATCGAAAAGTGTCGCCCCAAAGCACATCGTGGCATGAAGATGACGCTTCATAGTCGGATCGAATGGTCCCTGCGCTCTTCCGTCGATTTCCACCGTCAGGAATCCGTAATTATCCGTGACAACGCCGCCGTCTTGGCCGAATTGAATTACTTGCGGCAGATTACGGCGTGGACATTGCCAGGGAACATGGCGACTACAAGAAAGGACCCCGACATGCCTTTGCGCAATGGCCAGGGAGACACCAAGACGAGTATGACGGCGCGTATTCAGCATATTTATGTGAGCCCAGCCTACTAACATGAGCACAGGGTCTGCAAGCGCTCCTGCCACCACAGTGGCACCGATGCTGGCCTCAAGATCAATGCCGAATCTAGTGGAATACTGCGACTTGCCGGAACCCATCTTTCCCGATGCGCTTCCGGGAATGAGACCGGACAAGGAGACGTTTAAAGAGCTTGCGGTCCAACCACCGTCTGCTCATCTGCCAGCCATACTTGGCGAAGATCCTAGTGCCCATCGCGTCGTCCTAGGCCCTAGTGACGATCGGGGACTATTGCTTCTATTCGAGGGGTAGGTGTGGCGAACCGGAAGCTGTTGAAGCATTGTGTATTTATTTACTGTGGTTGTGAGCGATAATTGATACTACATGTGCAAGTCATATACAAACTGAATCAGGTGTATTGGCTGCCGAGATGGCCTCGTCGGCTGCAAAGACAAAGATTCCGTTACTTGATAACCGGTGATTTTCGCATCGGCGCTATGGTTTTAAACTAAACACATTATATACGCTTTATCTCCAGCACTTGTTGGCTTCAATTTCTTCTGATAGCGTCCTTGGCGATCAGCTCGTTCTCGGCGCTATGAGAATGAAAATGGATAGCTATCTTATGCTTGTAGCAAGTGTGCGCTCAAAAAGTGATGGTGATGGTAATTTCGTACTTGAATTGTCAACCTTATCCTATGAACGCCTTGCTATTGCACCGTTTGCCAGTTTCAGCAGCTCCGCCGCAAAGTCACCTGCCTGCTGCAAGTATTTCACTTCCTCAGCCGAGCATGTAACTGCAAGTCCATGAATAGTCTTGGATGCCAATGCCAGCCATTCCACATCGGTCATCGCCTGGTCACTTGTAGGGTGTATAAGGATGTTGACGAATAACGACATGGCCGCTATCAGAGGATGAAACACGGTGCACCTGTCATGGTCAGAATGCTAGACATATGTAGGCCATCTTGAAATATGCGGGTTTTCGCACGCACCAGGTCTTGCCCTTCAGCACCGAAACTGGCTCACTAATAGCATGGATCGTGTTTCGCGCTGCGCCCAGCGCCAGATCAATACTCGAGTGCATGACCCGGTGGATATCCTCTGGCAAGCCTGCATCTGGATCATGTGCTACGCCGAATCGCCGGACGACGCTGTGTACCATTGTCAGGAGGTAATTGTACTCCAGTTGCAAGTGGACTGCACTTAAGGACGTCTGCACCGATCCATATGCGGAACTATTCCTGGCTATGCCAAGTTTTGGTCGGAGCAGGGGACAGGTATTCACTCTCCAGTTCTCAAGTTCGTCGTCCAACTGCCGGATACGAGTCAGGAGTTCGCTGTCGGTGATATGTAGAGCGGTGGGGGAGTAAAGTACACGAAAGACTTTGGTCTTTAAAAGGCCTAGTCTGCGGTCTCCAGTGGCGAAAGCAAGGAGTTTACAAGCAACGGAACTGTCGATTGCTTCATCAAGTTCCTGAGCGGGACTACTGCATTCAGCATCTCTCAAGTCCATGTACTCATCTGAAAGGAGAGGTGGCTGCCCAGTTATAAGACTCATGTCCTTATCAGCAATATAGCAAGTCCAGAAAAGGTTTCGAATGTGCTCTTTCCACACATCGGGAGCCGCTTTGCTAGGTGTAGGAAGCTTCATATGGCCATCAAGAGCGCAAACCATTCGGCAGGCTGTAGGAAGTAGTGCCCCTGCGGCATCGTATTGGCCAGTGGCTACTCGATACTTGTACTATACACAATTCATTCATGTTACCACTCCTGTTTCAATGGTTTGATTCAAAAAGGGCCATATTACCAGTAACAAAATAGCCTGCAAAGCGTCCAAGTTGGCAAACCCGTCAATACGACCTAGCAGACTTTGAGCCCTCGATGCAATGGCCTGGGCATCGATGGAAGCGACTTCTTCACTGGTCTTCAAGTATGACGCAGCGGTAAAAGCTGCCAACAAGCTTGCCCTAGCTGCTAGATGTCTTTGCGAAGCATTCGGGTTGAAAGCCGCGTACGCCAGGTCTATAGTTTCTGTAAATAGCGACTTATCAAGGATTCCTATTCCCAAGCGAAAGAAGGAACTAGTATCCGGTTTAAAAGTCCTAAAGGCCAAACCTATATCGGGTAATTCCCATGATTCACCACTGCTAGGATGGGTTGGGTAGCTGATACACGAGAAGAGATGTGCAGAGCCTAGTAAATGCTTCTCAAATCTTGTAGTGTCCTGCATAGTAGTCGACTTGATCCATTTAACACCATCTTCTGAAACAATAGGCATTCCTCGATGATACCAGTTCTGGCCGACGCGGAGCGTCGCTTGGTTGCTGGCAGATATCTTGCTCTCTGGAAGATGAGGACTTATGGTTGAGCGAAAGGCGTCAGCTTTGGCACATGCAAGTTCCTTTTCGAGTTGGTCAATGCGAGCGAGGAGCTCTGTCACTTTCTTTGATGATTTGGTCCTGAAATCGAATTAGTCTAGTAGCCACACGGGGCCCGTTGGGAAATTGACTGATACCTGCTCAGACCATTCACTCTCTTGCCTCTACTAAATTTACACTCCAGATTCTGATGGCGGCACCAGTCACAGGGTCCACCATCATGAGATGTGATACATTGGATCTGGGCTCATGTTAGTCTATGGGTACAAACACTGGAAGGCAGACATACTTTTCTTTTGAAACACACGTCACAGGCTCGTGCTAGGGGCATTGAGGCGGTGTTAGTGACGTGATTCCGACGTATCGGTACAGCCATCGACTTGGTTGCGCCGGAGTTGTGTGTGTCTTGTTGGGCCGAGGAGGATACCAGCATTTTAAGTCATTACCAGCCCACTCCGTGTGATGGTATTTCATATCGCCTAAGCCGCCGCACGCCCCCAAAAGGTGTTAGCAAGTACTTTCTGGACGCTGTGTATCTGGCCTGACTAATCGGATAACATTTTGTCCGATTACCTAAGCCACCCGTTGACGCTAAATCGCTTTAGGTTATGTCTGGTACTCTAAGTGGACCTGCTTGCCTCTTCAGGTGACGGTATCTCATTGACCTGATATTGTAGCGTGAAATGAATGAAGTTATTAATCTTTTATTCTTCAATCTATCCTAATATTCGTGCCAGCACTGTATCAGGTAGGGCCCAATTATGCAAACACCGTGTGCTTGGTCATGCCCAAACTAGAGAACCGTGACATCTCGAAGGAAATAAGTAAAATTATGAAGTGAAATTATGCTCAGTAGATATCTGCATTTTTTGTCTTAACAAAATCAAGTGTAGCGTGGAAAACTTTCTGCTCTTACGTCAGCGTATAATATATGGTGTTGCCGGTACATTTTGGAACATGGGTCTTCAACTTTCATTTCTCATCGATCAGAGAATGGCTCATTGGAAGCGAGAAGCCCATCGACACATTCGTTCAAGTGTGTAGCTTATGGCCCATGATTGCTCGCTTTGGCATGCCATATTTTGCTACTCTGGTTTCGTTTCAAACGACCAACCTGAGGACTGGTTTGGGGAACTTTGCCTTTTTGTCAATTTTCAAATAAATAACAAAACCATGAGAGATATGTCGCTAGTGTGGTTATAATAAGAGACAGTCAATAGGACACGGCTGCCATTCCATCGGGTATACGTTATATCCAGCTGAATTAGCAGAAATAGGAAAATAACGATTGGCGTTTCACGCTACCCTTTTTCTCGATTACATCGCAATATACTCCAGGAACACTTTAGTGTGCCTGAATTTTAAGCCTCTTTTTCTGCAAACGCAGTTTCACATTCCTTTTCTGATAAGTCGAGCTGTTGCACTTAGCTACCGCCGAAAATGGCCGAAATATTTCGCTTCCAGCTTCTTCGGTAGTCTCGGTGGCTTCACGAGAATCGAAAGTCGCTTTAGTCAGACTTGGTACTGTTTCATCATTTGGCCTTTCCAGTGCTCGTCTTGCGTATATCAGGACAGTAAAACAAAAAGCGGTTGTTATATGCTGTACCCTTGTCATCTTGTGTGAATTTTAGCATTCCATATTGGAGGGAACATTGATATTCGGTTGCTATTCTAATAGCCAAGTCGTTGTGTGTTTACAGGAATTGCTGTTATAGTAGTATTAGGGACAATGGAGGAAGAATAGAGCCAAGTCACCCTAGCACCTTGCATCATATGTTACACGAGTGTCACGTTGCCATAAAGGCACGGGCCGTACCTCGAACATGACGATAGTTACACAAGGGCTCGAGACCTAGTGGAGGCCTCAGGCACCTAGGCCGGCCCTTTCACCGCTGTTTGATATAAATAAGGGTCATCTGCCCTTTGAGGCCTTGAGGAAAACCAAGGACCTTTGATATCAAAGCGAAGTTCTAGCTGAATATCGAATAGTGTTCCAAGCCCTTAAACACAAGCCCTTGTCACATCATACATAGCAGAAAAGTGTTAACGATCAGGGTGTTGGCTACAGCTGTAGGAACACAAAGCCCGATGTAGCTAGCAGTAACAGCAGAATTCGTCAGAAGGAAGCTCAAACGTTAAACAGCAACAGCCAACTTTTATACCTAGTAGCCCAATTCCCCTCTAGATCGTTAAATCAAGGACCAAATCCGATCAACACGGCTTCCCTGGCTAGCCAACTTTGTATCGGCTCCGTTATGGATCAGTAGCCTGACTACGGCTTCGTGATCACGCTCGATAGCCAGACTGAGCGGTGTTTGATTTATGCCTCCAAACGAATTAATGTCGGCTCCATCATCTAGAAGAAGCCTAATAACAGCCTCATGCCCACGCTGGGCGGCCAAGTGCAGCGCTGTCCAACCGTAATAGCCGGGTGAGTCGATGCAAGCCCCCCTACGAATCAACAAGCCGACGACTGCGTCATGGCCCATCCAGGCGGCCACTGAGAGTGGTGTGTGAGCTATATATCGAACAGACATAGATTCGATATTTGCTCCTCTATCGAGCAGTAGCTCGACGACAGGCTCATGACCCGTCGTGGCCGCCAAGCATAGCGGTGTCTGATTGAAAATATCTTTTGACTCGATATCGGCTCCTTTGTCGAGTAGCAGCTTGACAACAGGCTCATGGCCATTCGAAGCAGCTACAGATAATAGTGTCCGATTATATATGCCACCCCGTGACTCAACACTAGCCCCGTTATCGAGTAAAAACTTCAAGACGGCCTCATGGCCATTCGCAGCAGCTACAGATAATAGTGGCCGATTGTACATGTCACCCCGTGACTCAACACCAGCTCCGTTATCGAGTAAAAACTTCAAGACGGCCTCATGACCATTCTTGGCGGCCCAGACTAGAGATGACCGACCCATGTCATCCTTCGACTCGAAGTCGGCTCTGTTCTCGACCAACAGTTTCACAATAGACTCACGGCCATTCGCGGCAGCCAGCGATAATGGTGTCCGACCCATGGAATCGCTGGACTCGATTTCGGCTCCGTTCTCGACTAAAAGTTTCACAATAGACTCACGGCCATTCGCGGCAGCCAGCGATAACGGTGTCCGACCCATGGCATCCTTTGACTCCATGTCAGCTGCATTATCGAGCAGCATCCTAACGACAGCTTCACGGCCATTCGCGGCGGCAACAGATAACAAAGTCCGATGGTGCATGCGATGTTTGGACGCAAAATCGGCACCCTTATCGAGCAGCAGTCTGACGTGGGCTTCATTCCCGCTCGCGGCGGCAACAGATAACTCATCCCCGTGTACCTTTGAAATATGAATTGCGAGGTTATCCTGCCGTGCTACGCTCCTGGAACAATATGGGCATTGTGTTCTCTTTTTCTGATGCACATGCTCTTGGTGTCGGATCAAGTCTCTCCTGGTACCAAAAGCAATCTGATGTGCTTTCCCAAGACACGGTGGCTCTCTGCAAATAAATTTTTTTTCGTGGCAACGTTTGTGCTGGCTGTTTACATGTGAGTTCCATGGTGTTTTGGCAAGGATGAGAAGAGACGACAATGGAATGCACACCTGAGCTGACTCTTGGACTTGCAGACGCGGCCACATTCCTCGCAGATCATTTTGCGGGCGTGGATCGCGGCACGGGCGGATCAACTTGCTGCCGAAGATGGACCTTGACCAGACCAGACAATTTGTCTCACAGGCGGGATTCATTTATATATTTAGCACCTCCAACGTCGGCGTGCCCGTGCGGGCTTTAATGTGGCGTCTAGTTTCCCTTACACATTCCACCCTCTTTTTTTCCACCCTAGTTTTGATGTCACACTTAAGGTGGCACTAATTATTATAATAATATATAAATATAAGTCTATAACTAGTTATAAAAAAGAGAATTATATATACTTTTTTTATAAGAGTACTTATTATTATAATTACTTATATATAAATTAAAACTTATTTTTATTTAAATTATAAATATATAATTTATACTTATTATAAATAATTTATTTTAATATACTTTTTAATTAAATTTATTTATAAAATTATTATAAGCTTTATATTTATTATTTTAATATTTAATTAAGTATTAAAATTATACTTATAAGTTTAATTATTTATAATTTATATTTCTTAATATTTTAATTAATATATTTTATTATTAATTAAAATCTAGCTTATTAACTTTTTATTTATTAAAGTAAATTAAATATAAGTAATATACTTTAATTAATTATACTTATTTTTCTTTTATATATATAAATTATTAATATTATTAGCTTTTTTTTTTTTTTTTTTATTATATATTACTTTTTTAATTATAATTATATTTTAATTAATATTATATTAATTTAAAAGTAAAGTTTATTAATAAGTTATTATTAAAGTATATAAAATATA
>AZNH01000126.1:2140-54734 GCA_000814955.1 Metarhizium guizhouense ARSEF 977
TAATATAATTATAATTAATAATAAATTAAAAGCTTTTTATAATAAAAAAAATACTTATTATAAAACTAAAAATTTTAATTTAATAAAAATTAAAAAAAATAATAAAATTATAAAAAATTTAAAAAAAAAACTTTTAAAAAAATAAAACTTAAATATAATATTAAAAAATTATTATATTAATTATTAAAAAAGTTAATAAAATTAATAAAATTAAAAATAAATTTATTAAATAAATTTATATTAATAGTTTTATTTTTTTTATAAAAATATTTAAATTTTATAATTAGTTTTTAATAAGAAAAGTCCCTTATTAACTTCTTATATTTAAAGAGGTTCTTAGTCAACTAGGCCTTAAAGAAAACTAAAAACCTTTAATACTAAACACTATTATTGAGCTATTGCTCAAACCTTCCACGTTGAACCCTTGACGTATTTGTATAACACTCGTTGGATTGTGTGACAGGCAGGTCTTTTAAATTACATCTCCGTATAAGTCATTGACAAGCCAGCAAATATCTCATGTTCTATGGCTGGGATTATTAGTGGCATTAGCTAGCGAACTGAGGGATATGAAAAAGTGAGCAGTCGCCTGGTAGGTGGTCGCAAACATCACATAATCGTGTTCACCTGACTTCCGCCAGTGGCATATTCGCAAAGGCATCTTTATTCCGAGAGGCTTTTTTGGACCACTAATTTTAGTGACTAGCAGCTTGTGACAATAGCTTGATATAAAGGGCTTGGAACAAAAGGTTCCATTTCAAAGATAATCGAGTAGGGTGTCAAAGGTCCTTGGTTTTCCAAGAGCAAGAAAGGCAACAATAACCACTAAATATACATAAATAGAACGGCCGTGCCCAAGGCTCTCATCTAGGCACGTGTTTAATCTGTGTAACCAACAGGTCTTTTGTTATTGAAGCTCCTTTATTAGGCTTCACGATTTGTCAGGCCTTTCTGTGTAACACAGCTGCTACCATATCCCCCGAAGGCGTCTCTGAACACAACATGGAACTTTTCGCCTCTCACTGGCCAACTACCGCAATCACGGCCAAAAAAATTCTCTGAGATGTTGGCGCGAGTAGATATTCCGGGCTGGTTACAGTGATATTAAGAACTATTGTCCGCTTACGCCTGTGTGAGCTCTGAAACTAGAGGCGACTGCTCTGGAAGATAGGAAAACGTGTCGCTCATATGATAACTTTGGGTTTCTAGAAGAGATATAGTCCAGCTGGAACAACACCGTCAGCTCCTTCTATGTTATGAGTCTGAAACGGAAATCTGCTCCGGGGCGAGTTAACTTACTTTAGAAATAAGTGACTTGATATAGTTCACAGATTGAACGAGAAACTAACGTTAACGAGGTATT
Organism: Metarhizium guizhouense ARSEF 977; assembly: GCA_000814955.1. Taxonomy (NCBI): domain Eukaryota; kingdom Fungi; phylum Ascomycota; class Sordariomycetes; order Hypocreales; family Clavicipitaceae; genus Metarhizium; species Metarhizium guizhouense. The sequence continues at coordinate 3,504 of AZNH01000126.1, forward strand.
TACGCCTATGGGTTGAGCGTCCCTGCGCTATTCAGCAGCGTACTATCAAGCCCAATGCATCTGACCTCACTCTATAGGTAGAGGTGTTGTCACCGAACCTAAGCAGGTGCTTGAAAACCTGCCATCTTCAGCAAATTTATCGTTCAAGAAATTGACCCATAGTTGAAAATACCAAGACTTTGGTGCTTACTTCTACACGACCGGCGCAGCAGAACACAAAATCACTATGTCCTTGGTGAGTTTCGGAGAGTTCATCGACATCTAGGACAGTAGTGGCGGTCCCGGAATAGCGGATGACGAGGCGGCCTTTAGTGCTGTGCAGGCACTTATAATATCGTCCTCCCTGCCGTATCCTGATACGAACGACTGTCAAATCTTCGCGACTGATGCAGTGGAGTTGTCTATCCTTGACGAGGCGGAGCAAGTGCTTCCTGTGAGCACTTGCTTTGGTAGAGAATTTGCCAACTGATCAACTTTAGCAATGTTTAAAGAGCAGATCTACAAGGTCTTCCAGCTTCCTCCCCCGAGGGTCCAGGCTGTTTTGCTCGCGGCAACCGTGCCCATGGATGTTCTCGACGTCATTTGCAAACTCATGCGCTACCCTATACGTAGCCTCGTACAGAAAGATGAGCTCGCTTTTGTGATTTCCGTTTCAGTTGAGAGGGAGGAGTTCAAGTTCTACATTTTAAATGATCTACATAAGATGATTTATAATATGAAGGCTGTTATTTTCTGTAATTCTCCCCGCATGGGCGGCTTGCTTAGTGAGAAGACAAATATCTGGAGTGTAGAGTTTGTGATATGCACGGGGACAAGGCGCCGACTTGGCCAAACACAATCATGGCAGCAATACATTTTAATACTTTTGGTCTTTCACTGCGTACTCACTACACCGTCAACGGGTTTCAGTAGTTCACCGTTACCTCCCTACCAACCGTGACAACTATTCTGTTGTATCGACTGTGGCGGTCGCAACGGTGCCGCTATCAACCTCGTTACTAGTGACGATGCGCCTGCGTCAAGCAGGCAGACTTTTGGGTTAGGTTTCTGAATGTAACTGTCAGGGACTACTCGCGAGAGATTGGTGCGCCAGCCTTGAGATGAACCGATTGACCAAGCCGGGGGTGGCATTGAATAGAAACTCGCAGTGGAGTCAATAGTTGTGAGTAAGCCTTCAGCTATTAAGGGGGAGGCGTAGCCGTGTAAGCTGGGAGGCGCAGAGATCAGACCGAGTAAGTAACCAGACTGCTCGGTAACTACGACACGAGTCAAAACAAGAACGGTGGAGATGAAATAGTGGACAACATGGCTGAAGGAGAGGCAGCCCATTCGCCTAAAGGTCGCATGTCGTGATGACAAACGCCTGGGTGGGCGGTAAAAAAATTGCACAAGATCGTCGCTACTGCCCCAAGGGCCTCGTCATGTAGCATGTTTCGGCATCTGTAAAACCAAGCACACGGCCCGCAATGTTCAATGCTGGGTTATGGCATCGATACTATGTGGACATGTTGGCTGGCATTGCCCACATCGATCCACCAGACTCGAATACTACGCGCCGAATATGATGCCAACTGACGACGCTGCGAGCAAGCGAGCCCCATGGAGGCTCATAGTTCTTATGTCCTATTGCAATCAATATAGCTGATACATGATGGACCCGCAACGTATGAACTCGGGCATTTTGAGCGGTCGACTCTTGGCAAATATCATGACTCCACTCGCATTTGCCAAAGCTAGCTGACGTTGGTCATTACGCATGTATGTAGGGGTGCAAGTGGACGCGATGGCAGGTTTCCGAAGTATCTGCGGACTCTGCGAATCGAAATAAAGACTGTTGAGTCTTGGGGGTGGGTGAGTTGATTAGCATTACCAGTATGGGATCTTTCATGGGCTTTATTACGTCTCTGGGTATTATACACCGGCGACGTCAGTGCATAGAATTGACTTGAAACAACTGCCAGCATGTGGAATGAAGCCATCAGCAGGGCCTCTCGCCCATACCCAGGAGGCGTAGCATGTTCCTTCAGTAGCGCTTCTTTGGAATTAAGAATAGCCAAAAGCCCGTGATGTTCGTAAGAAAAGTTGTGTAGCCTGTCGTCTTCATTTCTGACCGCAGCGTCGTAATCGGCCGGGTAGGGTCGCACGCATGCACGATCGGGCCACATGCAAATGGACAAGGAAGCAGATCGGTCGCAAGGGTTCACAGATCGCGACTAAACCACGGGGTAGCAGTCAAGACGATGATTTATTAAATTGCCGTGCGACTGGATGACTCTACCTTCTTTACCTAGCTTGCTCGGCATACACGGGCGATAGTTGCGATGCACAGAAGATGGAGTCGCTTTTCAAAAAATGCACAATTTTCTGCTGCGCTATATAAATCAGCGCATCCCGCAAGATGGCCGCTGAGTACAAGACATGCACTGTATTGGCAAGCGTCCCAGGTACCGCATTCTGTTGCAATGATTTCCGGACGTTCAAGACTTTTCCCAGGACCGAGGTCGTGACACATACTGTGACGCACATGGAACAGGTTACTGTTGGCAAATCAACATGATTTTATGTACATATGTAATGTAAAGCTAAACTACACCGCTTACTCAAGTTGCTTTTATCTACTATACACTTTGAAGTTTTCTTGTCCTGCTTTAGGCCCATCTATCACTCCTTCAGCCAACGCCACGCAAGGCACAAAAAAAGAAACAAGCTCAAGACTCCCCCCAAACACCAACTCGCTCTCCATTCAATCCTCTAGCCATCTTGTCACGACCGCCACCGGAAAGAAGCTTCATTTACGCCTTGTAACCAGCGTAGTGGGGATACGTAGGCCAGCCCCAAGGAACAGCCTTCTGCATCAGCTGGTGATCCAAGCCCTCGGTACCATTGTTCATGTACATGAACTTGGTATAAGGAACGTCGGCATGGTAAGAGAATTTGGTTCCGGCAGGAATAAATGCGACATCGCCGTGGAGCAAGGCAACAGACTCGTATCCGTCAACAGCAAGAATAAGATGGCCATCTTCCATCTGCAGGGCAAAGTGGTGCGGCAAAGTGGTCGTGGTTGCCGTCTCGTTATCAAGCTTGGGGGACAGAATGACAGTGCCCATGGTGAAGTCCTTTTCGGTGTTCTTATCGGCAAACGGCTGGACAATCTTGTATCCGTTCTCCGCGTTGAGGAACTTGGGGCCGTAGTCCTTGGCAATGGCATAGGGCTCGCCGTACTTGTCCGGCAGCTCGTTGGGGCCGTCGTGCCAGTTCAGGCGGCTATCACCCGCGGTGCCATTGACAAAGTCGCGTCGCGGCACAAAGTTGTCGTGCAGGTACAGGTCCAGCGAGTTGAGGCTGGCGATGGCCTCGGGCGAAAGCGTGCCCGCAAACGGCGACTCGTCGAAGGCGGTGGCGAGATAGGGCGCCGAGACGCTCGAGTCGTACTTGCCCTCGCCGTAGAAGACGTCAAACAGGTGCTCAAAGCCCGCGGGATGGAAGACGTGGGTTAGCTGCGCATCAGGATCGACGAGCTGGAACGTGTGGATGGTGCCGGTGGGAAGACTGGCATAGTCGCCCGGGGTGGCCTGTCGCGCCTCTTGCTCCCCCTCGGATGTGTTCTTCTGGGCCCAGAACTGGACGCGTCCCCTGGCGCAGTAGAGATGTTCGTGGACGTTGTGGTGGTCGTGGTAACGCGCCGACACGTTGTTGTTGAACTGGCCGTTGTGCTGGATCATGGAGAAGGCGCCGCCGCTGGAATTGGTGGTGATGGCGAACCGCAACACCTCGGCCTGTGAGAGCATGATGGAGCGTCCCCTGTATTTGGGGAGTACATAGGGGCGCACAAAGTCGGGGGCCTGGTTCACGACGATGTTCTGAGGCGAGGCGGCTGCTCCTCCTGGTCCTGGTGCGCAGGCGCCTTCAATGGTGGCGGCAGCCAGCGCGAAAACGAGAGCCCGTGTAAATCCCATGGTAGCGAACGAAGCAAGTAGTGGCAGAAAGGAGTGGACAGCAAAGGATGGATGGCCAGTGACGATTCCCAGCCAGAGCCGCGGGATTCCCGGGCAATATATACAATAGATGGATGTCGTGATGGCGTCAAGACCAATACCCACAGATCGGACATCCCATCCCATCCCGGCCGAGAAGCACCAGGCGCGTGGTGTAAGCCACGGTCCCCGTTGATTGGAGACGCTCTCAACAACAGGCGATAGACGCCGCATGAAGCATAATTCCCCAGTTGTTCCATCTGGTCTAGCCAGGGCCTTAGTCTCGGGCATTGTCAATGCAACCCACCCGCGTGTCACTGCAATTTATACCTGCCAAGACGGGTAGCATGTTGTACATGAATCGCTTGCATCTATCTCCCTGCAAGCTGTGAGGAGGACCTTGGCTCGTATGATGGCCGACCAAGTGGCTTGTTCACGAATTGGCCCGTGTCTGCTGCTTCACCCACGGCGACTGGAACGGGGCCGTTTCGTGCTGGGATCCGTTGAGGAGGCTGCTGAGCTTGACGTCTGGTGCTTTGTCGGGCGGCCTGCTTGAATTGATACTTGACTCCATGTCATGACTAGCCAGTGGGCTCAGAGCCTGTCCAAGTTGGCCCTGTGCCCGCCTGCTTAGAAATGCGTTTTGACTCAAAAGCTGGTGAATGGGACAGGCTTGTTTTTTAGAGAAGAGCGCCAGCAGTGGCTATCTAACCGAGTCGGCATTAAATTGGAAGCGGGCGACAAGGTATGAAGAGGGACGGCTCTGACTGGCTTTTGTGCGAGGTGTTGATGACATCGTCACATTTGGTAGCGCCCTAGCCGCGAGGACAGAGGTTTGTTGAGAGGAATCGTATCCTGTTTTCCATGCTATTTACTCTTAGTGACTAAAGGCCACAAGAGACATGGCCTTTGGTCATTGATCCAAGTGATTGCGACTGAAACGTCTATCCCTTCTAGAAGTTGAACCTACAAGGAACCCTTGGGTCGTCGGAAATTACAGACATCTGGGGCCTTGCCTCTTAGAAAAAACTACCCTATTAGAATGACCCAATATGACGGTTCAAGTTTCGGCCGGCGTCCACAAGATGATGCAAAGTACTACCCCGACTATACTCCGAAGGGAAATAGCTCGGGTTCCTCTGTTGCTCACCGTCTTGCATCATCTACTACTTGTTGGCACAGATGCAAGCCATCTCATGTCCCCATTTTTCTTGATAAATGCCGATCAGAGAGCCAGCTTAGTTCAATAAGCCTGTAGGACTTTGGCCCATCCCTCGACTCATGGGAAATGATGGCGTTGTTTCATTTCAAGCTGGCGTGAAAGATGTCGTCTGCTTACCAAGTATATTTTCTGGTCGAGGTGAAATAAAAATAAAATAATAGAGCCTGAGATATTCCGTAATCAACTCTTGACTATAATGAATTGTAAAGGAAATTGCCTGAGTGGCGTGACAACCAATGTGCCTCCTAGGCCCATCAGTGTCGACTCAGCTCCCCCATCACAATCTCCTACCTCATTCAAATAGGCATAAACGCCCCAATCCATGCGTCAGCTACCTTGATCGATAAGAAGACATCCCTAGACCATAATAACTTATACGGCTCAACCAGCAAATGAAGGCCATCTCTTACAACTCGGAGACTGGGAGAGATGTTTGTGCCACGTTTAGACTGTTGAAAGAAACCCCAAATTTATCCACTCTACAGAGGAATCACAAAAAGAACGCGCTCCAATTTCACGGCAATTAGGACCCGTCGCGTCCCTTGACAAGCTTCTCGGTATTCCGCTAAAGTAATCTAGACGATTTATTATGACGTACGACGTTTCTCCGTTAGATTGTTCTTAGCTGGAGGGCCGGCTCATCATATATTTGCAGTATTTGAACCATGCGCTTTACCCTGTACACAGACACATTCCCTGTCCTCGCCACAGCTGCTGCGTGTGTCATTTCGCAAGACACTTACTCTGTCCTAAAAAAGAAACATAGTTGACTTTTCCTTCTTCACATCTCTCAGGTCTGGTCATTTATGGGCTAGCATCGAATTAAGTGATATTAAAGCTACCCCGACGACAAAATTACCCTGCAATAAGCAGAGCCTTCTGTCCGAGATAATAGTGAAGAGTAGCAAAATCACGCCGTGGCCCAACCATTATGGAGCGTCGAATCATCTTGCACATGCATAAAATGACACAGATGGAACCATTGAATACTCTATTGTCTTTGTATATGTTTCGAGGTATACTAGGTTAATCACCACGTCCACGGCTACACGAGCGGCATATCATCCCTCCTCTTCATCAAGAGCGGCGTGTAGATATTCATAAGCGGAAACTCATGAATATGTCCATTTGTCGGCCTCCCCGTCCCATCGGGATACTTGATATCATAGCGCAGCAAAAGCGTAGCAACAATCATCTTCATCATGTCGGAGGCCATGAAACGCCCCGGACAAGCCCACTTGCCATAACCAAAATGCAAGTGAATCTTGTCTGTAGTAGCGTACTGGTGTTTGTTTTCCTGGCTGGGGTCCCGGCAGCGCTGCTCGTAGTAGCGAAGGCCGTTGAACGATTGAGCGTCCTCCAGCACCGTCGGATCGCTGGAGATGGAGTGCGGCGGGATGCAGAGCTGCGTGCCGTACGGGACGTGCGTGCCGTCTTGGAGAGTGATGCCGGCGGGCGCTTTGACGACGCGGAGAAATCCCACTAGTGGCGTGCTGTGTTAGCATTCGTTGATGGTCATACGGGGCTTGGGAAGACATACACAGTGAAAGGGGGTTATGCCGCTGAGATCTACGTATCATCTGTTAGCTTCTGGCATGGGTTCGAAAGGCGCCGTAATGGCAGGTAGGGGGACTGCTGACTCTCGCATGAAGCTGTCCATTTTGCGTAAACCGGACAGGGACTGCTTTGTGAAACGCATCTCGCTCTTTTGTAGCGTCTCTTGGGCCTCTTCACGTAGCAAATCGATGTACTCGGGGCGAGAGACGAGGTCGAAAATCACATGGGATCCAGATGCCGCCGTGCTGTGGCCGGCGATGGCAGTCATGGTAATCATCAGCTCCGCCAGAGTATCGGGTTGGCCCTCCTCGTCGTCGGGACTCGTCATTTCTACCATGGATTGCAGCAAGTCGTTGGGTTTCGCATAATCAACACCGCTGGTTTCGAGGTCTCGCCGACGTTCCACCTCGGGTATGAGCACCTTTTTTCCTGCGCGGAGATGGGCCTTGTATTTCCAAGAAAATGGGAGGCAAAGGTCCAGAAGCGGTCGCATGAAGCAAGGAACGGATCTCATGGCGATTTGTGTTATCGTTACTGCCCACCGAGCCGGGTCAGCGCATTTGCCGCTTGGTTATATGGAAACCTTACCATTGTCAGCGTGTCCAAACGCGGCTTTGAGCCATTCTGGATCTCGACATAGCGGCAGTCCCACAAAGGTTCGGTGTACTATGCGCTCGACTACCCTCAGAATGAACGGTTGAATCGACACCGAGGTCCAGTCTATGCGCAATATGACCGGCGCGTCAGCTTATGTAGTTTTCGAATCAGAAGCGTGGGAGAAAGTACCCTGACAGGGAGGCAGATCAGTGCGTAGGGAATACTCCAGCTCATCCACCATGTCATCGCATAGCTTGGCAAGATTTGGCGTGATTTTCATCTATCAAATGCTTAGCACGGGTCCAATTGGAAGTCATCAGGCAAGCATGTACCTGAAACGCGCGGATGCCGACGTCGTGTTTTCCCAGCAATCCGAGGCCACTATAGCGGCCGCCAAAATTCTAATACAGTGAGTGGTGAGATTGCGTTGATATACATTGGAAAGGCATAGTTTGCGTGGCTTCCTTCATACCTCTATTAGGCCATGGATTGCACTTAGCTCCTGGGGTGGTCTGTTGTGAAGGTCGTCTAAATAGTTTCTGGATAGGATAAGCACATCCCCGTCATACCGTGAAATCTGGAACAGGGAGTCTTTCCACTGTTGAGAATCGTTAGAAACTTGACGTGTCCGGGAACAAGCACCAGTGGGTAGTCCTCCAGACCTTCTTGTAACCTTCACTTATCATTGGCGCAGCGCTGAAGGTATAACGTATCTGAGCCAAGAAACGCGGCTCCCATGATGAGCGGTACCCTACAAATGGTACGTCGACGCCGGTAGAAGGTTTCCAGTACAATGAAGTGCATATTACCAGGACAAGAATGGCAAGTATTACTTGTATCGCAGGCACATTGTAAGCTGACGAGTGGTAAAACGTGGACAGAGCATTGCGCGAAAGAGATTGGGTTGAGTTGCTGTAATCCATATTTGAACGGGTAGGATAGGGAAATCGGGGAAAGGGGATCGGTTGACGGCGGCCGTACCACTTTGTCGAGGGAACATAGCAGGCTTTAAGAGGATTGATATAGTCCAGCAAGTGTGGATTCAGACGGAGATGGCCATTTCCTACCGTGTCATCAGCGGCAACATCGGATTCAAGGGTGGATCTTGTGCTGCGGCTAGATGCTGCGTTACACTGTCCAGCTTGGTACTGTTGACGGAATATACCCCTATCTGCGTATACATCCAATTGAGATGTTTAACAAAGTACAAACGGGCTAGATTCGTAAAAGTACTGTACTTTGGTCTCAGCTGACGTCGAGCCTAGCCGAGGCCAAAGATATATACACGGTACTTTGCATCTGACAGTAAAATATTGACCAGCGTTACGGAGGAGTTATGAAAGGCTGAACCAACTTTCCGACTTTTCATCCATCAACTTTTTAATTGTAAATTTCAAGGCAAACGAGGTCAAGTTATTCGACCAGGAATCCTCATGGTGAGTTTCTTATTTGTGGTCTATATTGCATCTAATCCAATACCAAAATACGCCCTTTATCAAAGTGTCACGCACACCGCATACTCTATTACTCTATAGGAGAAGATATGTTGCAAGCGAAAGTGCAAGCACATATACGGAATAATGTATCCCCATCTTGGGTCTCAAGCCCGTCAGAATCCGCAAAACAGACTCCCAGGACGCTTCCCACGCACCCCCGAGCGACCTGGTGGGCGCATCGATAAACTCCAGCTTCACTGCGTTATTTATAGAAAGCCCAGACAGACCAGCCGGCGCGTCATTCAAAAATGGAATGACGTATCGGCCGAGAAGCCTTCTCCCAATGCCCTGATTCGCGTGCATACGCACCAGAAACTCGGATTGCGCACAAATGCTATTTGTCCGAGGCTTCTGGGCCGCCGTGAATTCCCGAAGCATGGAGTCGATTTCGCTGGCTGAGAGTTTGCCCAACGGCAGGCGTTTGTGAATGAGATTCGCGAGCCTGGCGGCATCTTCTATGGCCATGTTGGCACCCTGCCCTATGTTGGGGCACATCTGCAGCACGTTAGTCGTTCAAGTCTGGTATTGTCGGCAATCAATGTGATTTTGCACATGTACAACAAGGTGCAGATCAAGCCGGGGGCATACCTTGCGGACAGCGTCGCCAATACACAACAAGCGGCCGTGATTCCACTGCTTGAAAACCCCTTCCTCCAACGGCGTCATCTTGTATATAGTGCATCGGGACCACACGTCGCCGAATGTGAGGACATTGGATAATTTCTTGGAGCGCATGCTGTCGCAGATTTGTCTTGCCGCGTGGTCTGAACAGGCGCCCTTTCCGGCGTACCCGGCTTGCGGTGTCTTGACCATGGCAAACCAGAAGAACTTGGATTGCTTGCCGGTAAAGACGTGGATGGACACACCGTCGTCCAAACGACTGAGCTGCTCTCCGAGCTTCATGTGAGGGACGTTGCGGGAAAGTCCGTAGATGCAGGAATACTCGTATTTGATGCCTGTGCTTCCCGCGTTAGCCATACGTGATTTTGACGGCTTTATGAATGTGTTATACCTGAATTTTCCTTCTCCGTTGCGCGTGTTTGACAAGTTTGCTTCAAATGTCTCCATATTTCGGAACGAACGACGCTGTGTACACCGTCGGCACCGACAACAAGATCTGCTCTATACTCACTGCCGTCGGAAGTCTTGACTACGGCGCAGTCTATGCCGCTTTCCACTGCGAGGACCTTTTTCCCTGTATGGATGTGATTCTTTGATTCGAGCGTGTCGTACAATATTTGAAGAAACCTTTGCCTCTCCAAGAAAGATACAGGATAATGGTAACTGTCGGTGAAACTAGTCAGCAACTGATGCGATTTACACGCGTCCAGGACTTGGTGATGCTTACTTGGAGTGCAATGCCTTGGGATACCGGCTTTCAAACCAGAAGTCATCCGGGTAGCGAATCCTAGCAAGCTCCAGGGGCTCGATTTCCTTCTCAATATTGTCAAAAATACCAAGCTGGTCGAGAATGCGACCCCCGTTGGGCAGAATGCCAATCGAGGCTCCCAGTTGGGGCGCGATTTCACCCTGCTCAAGAATGGTAAACGAGACACCAAGGCGTTGGAGGCAGTGTGCGAGCGCCAACCCGGCCACAGATCCCCCGACGATTATGACGCTGAAGTCGTTTGGCATGGCGACAGTCGTTTGCTGCGAGGTGCTACAGCTTCTACGCAGAAGATGGAATGAGATGGGCTCTGCTCGAGTGCGAATCCCGACGTCTTCTCTGACTTGGCCAGCCAAACCCCCAACGCATCAAGAATTTAGAAGAGCCACTAGCGTTATCCAATGCAACGTTGACAGAGATAAAGATGCCGTTGCTTGGACCCTTGTTCTCCTGAACTTGACGGCATGATGCGATACGGCTTTGGAGGCGTGCGCCTAGTAACCAGCATTTCAGGCATTTGACGCAGCATGGGATGATTGTGCGTTGCAATTGTCATGACGATATGATTTGGCATGACCACATTATGATGCAATCCGGCCATGATATCCGAGCCCTTGACGTGAAATCTGACAGACGACATCCGCCTCAGCTGCGCATGGCTTTGCGCGCATGCCGGCGCCAACCGTACGACGTTGCGGAAAACGTGCAACCCAGGATCCCGGTAACATGCTATACTAGGAAAAAGCGTCAAGGTGATATATGACTAGGCTTAGATATACGCATAAAAGGCGAGCTGCAGACGGCACTTGCCGCCAAACCAGTCCGCATACCTCGGAACACCAAGCGGTCCCAATTTCGTTGATCAAGCTGCATACGTACCCATGTGCCGCGCATGCAGGTCGTCAAAAACCCGCCGGTGCATCGCGGCTCGCGTTTCCCAAAGGAGACAAATGGCAAGCATGCAACGCGGAATAGATCGACCGGCATGTCCATTTGAGCCGCCGTCTGCAGGCCCCTCGTTACGCAAACTACCCGGCCGGATACAAAAAAAGACGGACAGACCATCATTGAAGCTCATGATTCATGACCTTTAGCAAGCCCGTCCCTGCATTAATGCCGATCCGGAACCAAGCGCCGCCTGTCCCCTTTGTCGACACGATGATGTCGCCCATCTGGCTGTTTAGCCTCCTGCAAGTATTTCTGGGACTTGCTGGAATGACATGGAAGTTGAGTGAGGGATATCCAATCATGCATGTGCATGCGGCCGGCTTGCCATGGCCCCTGGACGCTTCTTCATGGCTCGAGATCTGCACCGGCACGTCGGCAGCCTCCTTCCAGTCCAACTGGCCATGGTTTATGCTTCATCTGGTCCTCTACGCCGGCCAACTAGCGGGGTTTGTCTTGATCGTCCTGCATGAGACGGTGTCGCACACGGGACTGGTCCGCGGCTTCGGGTATGTACATTGTAGAGCCATCAGTTCCCTCCCACCAGCGCCGGCAAATGCTAACCACGATCCATGCCGCAGCCTCGTTGCCGCAATGGCCTGCATCTCCTCCTGCTTTGGCTTCTCGACAGCCATGCCCATCGTATCCCTCTGGATCCTGCACCGCCGCCCGGCCCAGAGCGTGGCAGCAAGACAAGCGCGGAAATCGGCCCTGCGAACCGCCTTTTGGCTCACGGGCATCACACACGTCGGTGCCTTCCTGGTGGCGTTTGCAGCAACCGCCGTGTCTCCGGACCGGGGGCCGTTCCATCTCGCAAACAGTCTGCTCGGGGTGCCCGATTGCTCCATGTCGCAGCTCGCGTGCGCGCCGGCGGCGCAGAGACAGGCCCGAGTGCGGCAGATGAATGAAATGACGGGCACGTCGAGCGGGTTCTTCTTGGCCATGGGGCTCTTTTGCCAGGCGCTCGCGGCGGCCGAGAGGCGCATGGGCTGGAAGCTGCTGGCGAGGATGTTTCTTGTCAGTTTGGTCGTGGGCCCGGCCGCGGGCGCTGCCGACGCGCTGGTGCTGAGAGATGCGTTGATCGGGCTCGGGGACGGCACGAGGGACCACAAGGAGACGAGGAAATCCGAGTAGCTACATGTACTACATGTCTGGTAGCAATAATTGAACCCAACTCCACTCCGTGACGAGTGTTGCTATTATGGGCATGTGAGGCAGGCACGAGCTGGTTGTTTCATCCGAAGCTGAATCGAGAAATGGCCGGGACTTGTTCAACTGGTTCCAGTAAACCGGCCGTTGTTAAGCTCGTCGTTGCCAGGTAGCCAACCATCAACGTGCAACCCGTACGCTCGTGATATACCCGTTTTAGGACTCAACCATGAACAAGCGGGGTGACACTTGGCTGCTGGAGGGGAAATTGGCCATCGTGTCAAACCGTCACTGTAATGGCTACCGATAGTTGTCATGGAAATAGGCTCGTTGTAGTTGTCAACATGCGCAACAATCGAGTGTCAAGCGAGTCTGACTCACTCGCATTGCGTATCCTCAAATTCACGTCTACCTGTTTGCTGGGCCCATACTGTCCCGTAAAAAAACTACCTGGTATTTACATTCAAGCTGCCTTGTTCATCTGTTCCTGTCGTCCCCAGACCGCCACCAACTTGTCCAGCCCCTTGCCAGCATCCTGAAGCGCCTCCAGACACGCCTTCTTCACACTGGGAGACTGCAACCCCGCCAGGGCCTTTTCAATATCGCCCTCGTTGCGGCTCCGGAACGCCTGTTCAATTCGAGACTGGGCGTGTTTATCGCTGAGGGCAACGACAATGGGAAAAGACAGTTCGCCATTTCGCAAATCCTCCGCTACACCACCCTTGTTGATGGCGTACTCGTCGGAATATATGTTCTTGCAATCATTTTGCAGCTGCGCGTACCAACTACGTCGCAAGATCGATTAGCTTAGTGAACAGAGAGAAGAAAAGAAAAAAAATGTGCATACCCGAATCGAGTGAATAGATCATCTAGTTGATCACCACCGTCATTTAGCAGTCTTCCGAGAAGCACAAAAAGTGTCCCCGTCTTTAGTTGCGCCATGTTTCTGTACATGGGGACTCTGTCCTCCTCCGAGAAACCAAAGGCTTTGAGTCCATCCCTGCGCCAGACCAAGGAGAGGTCTTGCCCTTCGAGCATTTGCTCCAGAGCCTTGAGCAGTTCCACGCCCAGAACGGGCCGTTCCCGCATGGCCCTGTTGATCGTCTTTGTGAGCACAAAGTACGCCCTGTTGGCCGTTTCACACGACCCGTAGAGCATGTGCGCCGTGGTTTGGTTCTTGCGCTTGGTGCTGTCGTCGCAAATGTCGTCTACCAGGATGAGGCAAAAGTGCACAGCGTCCATAATGTCCAGGATGAGGGCGTACTTGTCAGGGTCGTCATTTTTCAATGTTGGACTAAACGCCTTGACAAAGGGCGCGAAGTGATGACGGCCGTAGATGCCGAGGAGATATTCGTAGGGACAGCTGGGAAGCTCGTCGACGGCTTCCCTGTTGCTCTCGAGGGAACGACTCTTGTCATATCCGTAGTGTTTGACGGTTTGAGAGGCAGTATTGTTGTCGTGGCATCTGTTTCGGACGAGGTATCCGAGGGCGAATGCAGACAGGACGGCGGCCATTTCGCCAGCCATGAAGCGACCTGTGAGCCAAGCCATTGTTGCAGTTGGGAGTGGTACGTGTCGAGTTGATGGGGAAGCAAGGAACAAAGTGAGAGTCTGAATGTTGGGTCACTACTAGACCTTGGAACTAGGTACTCTAGGGCAGCTGTGTATACACGCTATATGGTGAAATCAAGTAGATGAAGGTGAGTGGGTAATGACGATTGCTTTCCAAACGGGAACTTGTCGAGTTTTAATAACAAAGAGATGGCCAAGAGTTTTATGGCTTTCGGGACCTGACCATCAGGTTCCCAGGGGTATAAAAAGAATGCTTGCGTCCGTCATTTCTTCTAGGTATACCAACTTTTTTCTTCACCTCTTTTCTTAGTTTCCTCGGACACTGCGGCTCTTGACGACATGGACGGATTCAACAACGCGCAGGCCCCATCCGGCTATCAGGAGATTCAATGGCTAGCTGACACCTTTGTTGCATTGATGGGTCTCGGCTGGGTCGTCAACTACGCCTTGATGATCTGGCACTCCGCAAAGGGAGAAACATACAGCATGGCTCTTCTTCCGCTCTGCAACAACATTGGCTGGGAACTCGTGTATACGCTTGTATATCCGTCGTCCAACAAGGTCGAGCTGGCGGTCTTCGCCGCGGGTGTGACTCTAAACGTCTTCATCATGGCAACGGCAGCCCGATCAGCAAGGATGGAGTGGAGTCACTCTCCCTTGGTTGCGGACCATGCAGCCTTGATTCTCCTTTTGGGAACCTTGGTGTGCTTCGCTGGTCATGTTGCATTGGCCCTGGAAATAGGGCCTGCGCTGGCCTATTCATGGGGAGCCGTCATATGCCAACTGGCCTTGAGTATCGGCGGCATGTGCCAGTTGCTGCAGAGAAACAGCACACGAGGAACATCCTGGACGTTATGGTATGTTAAGGGTCTTGCAGATTTGTGTCACCGTGACGGCATGGAACTGACATCACCCCAGGCTCAGCAGATTTCTTGGCTCGTGTTGCACCGTTGGCTTTGCCTTTCTTCGCTGGAAGTACTGGCCGGAGGTATATGGCTGGCTCGGCAGCCCGCTCATCCTCTGGAGTCTCGCCACTTTCGTGCTCGCCGACTCAACCTATGGAGTGTGTCTGTATCTGGTGTCCCGGGCCGAGAAAAAGACTGCGAAGCTGGATTGATCTCGTGAAAGGGGGCGACAGAAACACAATCCACCTTGTCGGCCGCCGGCAACGGTCCATGTGGCCATCGCAAATGTTATCTTGACGCCCCGTATTTGATGCATATTGCATCATGTGGATATTTTGCCTAGAATAGAAAATAAACCAATTGCTTGGCAAATCGGATCTCGCTGGTTGCACTGCATGGTCATATGCAGGCTGATGAAAAGCCATGCCCTTTGATACGCCTTGTGACTAATGAAAGCGAACGGAGATGCCGTCATAATTGCCACCGGACATGTAACCTGTCAATATTTTTGGCATGTTCGGATGCGCCGTATACAACCTCAATCTTGAGAGAATACCGAGCTCATTTCGCACTGATAAGGCCTTGCTGTACTTGGTCGACGAGCTTGGAGCTGACCATATTCTTCTTTATCAAATACACCCTCGCGCATATCTTTGCAAAAGACAAACCATGTTCTGTGCTCCTTTACTCACTAGACCTGACACTTTTGAAAGACTTGATTGCCTCTGCTCGAATACAATGATGGCCACCACCACCACCACCACCACCACAGTGGAAACGATTCGTCCTCAGGATATGACGTGTTGGTCGCAAGCCACCCGTCCGCACTCCAATGGAAACACCACATACCTAGAAGACAAGGTTAGTATGACGTGAACTCAATAAGAAAAGAGAGTCGCTCACCCAAAACCAGGTTCTGACTGCACCTCTGGATTATTTGCGAGAGTCGCCCGGAAAAGATATCCGTGGCGGCTTAACGAACGCATTCAACCAGTTCCTTTGCGTCCCAGAGGAAAAGGTCACTGTGATAAAACGCATCATTGATCTACTTCACAACGCCTCTCTGCTGTAGGTTTACGTCGTCGTCATTCAAGCTTTGCTAAAGCGATACTGACAAATTTTAGCATTGACGATATTCAGGACTCGTCCAAACTACGACGGGGTGTCCCCGTTGCCCATAGCATCTTTGGCATTGCGCAGACCATAAACTCCGCCAACCTAGCCTACTTCATGGCCCAAAAAGAGCTAGACCAGCTCACGAACCCGCGCGCATATGCCATCTTCACCGAGGAGCTAGTCAACCTACACCGCGGCCAAGGCATGGAGCTTCACTGGAGAGACTCGCTACACTGCCCAACCGAGCAAGAGTACATGCGCATGATTCAAAACAAAACCGGGGGCCTGTTCCGCCTAGCAATCCGGCTGATGCAGGGCGAAAGCTCCAGCAAACGCGACTTCGTCCCGCTGGTAGAGACTCTCGGAGCCCTATTTCAGATTCGGGACGACTATCAAAACTTGCAAAGTGACGTGTATTCAAAGAATAAAGGCTACTGCGAAGACATATCCGAAGGCAAATTCTCGTATCCTATTATTCATAGTATTCGATCGCGCCCGGGGGATCTTCGACTGCTCAATATTTTGAAGCAGCGCAGTGAGGATCCCATGGTGAAGGAGTACGCGGTGGAATATATAGAGTCTACGGGAAGTTTTGTCTACTCGCGGCAAAAGATTGAGTCTTTGCTTCGGCAGGCCAAGGCGCAGTTGGCGGATCTTGAAAATGGTACAAACCGTGGAGAGAAGATGCGAGCAATTCTCAAGATGTTGGAGTTGAAGTAATCCATAGAATCAGCCTAGTTAATTTGAATGTTATTTTGTTTTGATCAAATTCGCCAAAACATGCAAAGTAATTAAAATGGAGACAAGGCGCTGCTCTCATTACTAAATCTGGCGCGAACTCTTGCCGCGTTTGGCCATTTCGACATCATGGTAAAATTGCCGGTTAATTTCCTACTTGGCATGTAAGAGAAGTAGCAGAGTAGACTGAGCAGTTCGAATTTCTTTTTTATTACGTCATTTTTGCGAGAGCTTTGGTGACGTATCACTTATAACGTTTCATTACTTGCCCCGACAGATTGAGCTTATCAATACCCTTCTTTGATAAGAAAGAACATACGATTTCTCCTGCAGCGCATAGAAGCTGCAGGAGCTCTCATACGTTATTCCTCAAGTCTCAATACGGAACCATGCCTGCGGTAGGGGCGAGGACAAGATAACCATGCGGAATTTGCCTCATGTCACCTAAGCCGCTTAATCTTCTCACCCACGTCTGGAAGAGTCCACTTCTCTGCGATGGTGTCCAAAAATGTCACAATTTTGACGCTTGTACCGAGGTCATAAACCGAGTGTTGTTGTTTTTGGCCATTGAACTACCTATCCAGGTTGATTGATTCTCATGGAATACCATCTGTCGATCCGCTGCTCCCTATCCTTCGCAAACACACTGTTCAAAACCTGTCCAGCTGCGAGTAATAGCGTGACATAACTTTAGGAAGTTTTTCAAATACAAAAGTCTACGTATTCTTTATTGTCGTGTCTCGTATCGGGTATCAGTCCGGGGGCCATCTAGGCCATAGGCCAGCGCTGCAAAGGGGAGCCTGGCTCCGGGCGTTGGCTCTACCCCAGGTGGCAAAAGACTCGCTTGCCACTGTTGAATATTTTGCTGGGTTGTCGTTGCTTCTTCAGACGTTGGAGCCAGGGCATCCAGTAGAGCATCAGCCCATTGAGTGCTGAATCCCAACTCCGTGGACAGAGATGCCAGGCATTTTCGTAAGGCGCTTATAGCGTACATATCGTCATCCTCTGGCCCATTTGGACCTAGGAATTCCCAGGCATATCTCACTTTTGGCTTCCCGGCATTTAGGTTCAGGCTGAGATCCATAGGGAAACCACTCTGGGTAAACCACGACTTGCTTGGGAAATCCTCTGTTGGGCGAGGTCCGAAGTTGGGGAGAACGTAATCGCAAAGGAATTGGATATGTTTGCCTTGATCAGCATCCGAGTATGACCCTGCCGCTCTTAGGAGAGCGAGCAGCGGCGGGACGCTGTGGCGCATCCAGTACCTCAAGTCGAGGTTGTTGGTCATGGAAGCTTGATTGGCCATTGTAATTGCTGTCTTGAACGAAATATTTTATGATGGGAGTTGAACAAAACGTAGAATTACGGGACAGTCGCTGCTGCAATGCCACACCAGGCCTCGAATTTAACACAAAGGAAGAACCAAGGATACTAGTCTCCTTCCAAACACCAATTCTGACTTTCCCAACAAATCCGGATCTAGGGGACTGACAAGTGTGACACGGAGTTTAGGATACGCATTTCTGCACAAGAATTCAGATGTGGACGATTACGCACTTGGCACATGCATGTTCCTACAATTTGCTAATGTGTCACTCCAGTTCAGTATAGATATGCTGATCGCGCCGAGTCGGGTGATGGTAGTGGGAAACAGGCAATTCTTATCGTCTGTCTGTAGTATTACGAGCAGGGACATAAATTATAATCTGGTGTGGTGGCACGACAGGCATTGTGTGACTGTTGAGCCCTGCAGCAAAAAGGATGTAGAAATAGCGGCCGCTGGTCGAGTACCCCTGATATCAGCTTCAATGTTGTAAGCATACATATGCCCTTTTGGCACGATTTGGCGTCTGGCATGCAGGCTCTCATATCCGATAATCCCCGTCATGTACAACTTTTCCTCTTTGCATCCTGTTCGGCAATGACATTCTCAACTTGATAGTTGCTGCTGTATTAGCCGGATGTGGAATGCATCCCTTCTTCTTCGGAACATGAGGGGCAGGCCCATTGAAACTGCACAGCTTGAAGATGTCAAGTGGCTTTTCGTACTTCTCAAAGTGTCGCGCTGAAACGCGACCAGTGATGGCACATATTCAAGGGTAGTATGGTTGACTGCCAACCAACATTCCTTGTAGGTATGCCCCTTAGTCTAGTTGTCAGGCATATTGACAGTATGGTCTGGCTTGAGGCAACTCCTATCCCGGTGCATGACTGGTCGTTACCGTCAAGGTATTCGCAGCAGGCTGTTGCGAAAGACGCGAATGGTGAGAGAGCCGCCATCTACCATAAGCCGACCGGAATGTATGGTAAAACAGTTTGCAAAGTATGAGTCGCCATTCTGCGTATAAAAAGTCTTGGATTTTCTAAGCACTTCGGTATTACTCTAAACTATTCCTGCTACCATTGTACGCGCCACCCTCTTTTGCTTTTATAATTTAAACGCGATTGACAAATATGATATTAATAGACGACACCCGCGTCTTCACAAGGACCTCGTCACTCTTCTTCCGCAAGAGGGGGGCTGTAATACAATGTTTGATAAACGCCCTTTTCCTCAGTGAAGATATACGATGCGTCGCAATGAACCGGCTTCTTGCGACCGTGTGCTGGTGAGCCACTGTAAAAACATCATTAGTGAATTATTATGCGACTTGCAGCGCAGAGTAGCACACGCTGCATCGAAATGGCCCTCTTCGGAGAAGAATAATGAGCAACTTACAATGCATCTGTAAAAATCTTCTTGTATCTCCCTTCTTCACCCCAGGGGTGGCCGCAGATCTGGAAGATCTCCTGATAATTCGTAATGGTTTCCTCATCGGTCCGAACATAGTTCCAAGTCGGTAAATAAGTCTTGACGTTGGGAAAGTCCCTGCCTGGCTGGAGCTCGAAGCTAAAATACAATTTCTGGCAAAGCATGGACGAATCGTTAATCGGTTTTTCGAAATCCTCGTCAACGGGGCCTTCCGGTTCTTGAAGCAACAGGTGCCAGATCGGCTGAAGCTTCTCCAAATACTGGTTTGTCTCTTCATCATTGATTTTTCCTCCGAGGCTAACATATTTGCGCACAGTCTGGAACGAGTTGCTCCTGGTGTGAATGTACAGCTTCACCCTAGCATCAGACAGATGGGCGTCGTCGACACAGTCAATGCCTACCAATTCGATCGGGGATGGCTCAGGAAGACCAGCGAAGAATCTTGTCAAAAAAAGTCAGTGTACATCAATGCAGGGGACGTTTTGTGTTGACACAAGGACTTACTTCTCTAGCATGTCGATTGCTTCGGGTTTAAATGCTGGCGTGAGGGTTCGAAGAATCTTCCAAACCTCACCCGCTGCTGGAGTACCAGTGATGATTTCCTTGGCCTTGGGATTGACATATAGCTTCATGGATATGTTGGAGCCTTTGAGGTCGAAGGCGGTCAGCGCAAAGGGGATTCTCTTCAGAGGAGCAGCTTCAACACCTTCGGGCACAAAGCTTTGCAACCACTGGGGCAGCATATCAATAATGTGCTGAGCCTCGTCTGGTTTCACAGCAAAGGCGGATAGCAACGCGCTGCTCCATTTGGTCGAAAAGCCAAACTTGGCAGAGACAGAAGCCACGATATCTCGAGCGGCCTGAATAGCCAAAGGGTCACGGCCGTGTCCTCCGCTGGCACCCAACATCTCCCAACAATACCTTACGCAATTGTTGGATGACGCATTGAGACTGAGCTGAAGTGGAGAGCCACTTTGCGTCAGATGCGAGGGCCCAACAGCTTTGGACGGTCGCGGACCAAGATTGGGCAGAACAACTTCTTTCAGGATGCGTAACTGGGCTTCTTGTTCCGATGGGGAGTAGGCCTCGGTAGCTTCTAGAAGAGACTTGACTGGTGGGATAAAGTTATCCGACCAGTATTTCATATCCGAGGAATCTGCCGTCACATCTTGGCCAAGAACTGTTACCGTTTGGGTTGCCATCATGTAATATTCGGGCAATCGCACAGAGGAAGAGTAAGAGGCGAAAAGGGGTGAGTAATTGGAAACAGAGAGTCTGAGAATGATTGAAACAGTGATGTGCAGAGAGAAAAGGTGCGCGAAGAGCCTCTTTGAATGTTCCTGAGAGCTCCTCCTGTAGTCGCACCTGTAGCTCATACGTCATCCGTCCACATGTCAATTGCAAATTTTCCCTCTTCAACGTTCCAAATCGGATATAACCGTTCAAAAGAGATTCTATCAAGCAATGACTCGCATACCTCCCTGCAAAGTGGCAAAGTACCTGATAATACCGAGGACACTAACCACACCCCCGTCTCTAAACACTGCGGACGTATCTGGCTTTATCATTATACATGGATACTACATACGACGCCCCAAAAATAGCAGTATGGAGCGGAACATGTGGGACGCTATCCGCCAGAACGAAGCAGGGTCTTTTTTTCCACGGCAATTCGACCTAATCCCGCTCGTGTCCGTTAGACGGCGACATCGGCGGACTTGGGTAGTACGGTACGGAGCTTAATAGCACTACGACGCATGAATATCTAGATTCTGCTCATCGGCTGATGATTCTGATATTGGATGACACTTCAGTTTTCACCTGACACAGACGTGGTTCGAAACGCATTCGGCAAATTGAACATTGAAGTTTTCCTATCTAATCTAAACCCTCATCTTGACAGGTCAAGATGCCTTCTAAGATCATTAAAACACGTCCCCTTTAAACCGTCTCTAGTTCTATAGCTACAATTCTCCAACTTTGGTGATATGTGTCCTGGAGCAGTGCCCATTTCAAGCTTTAGATACTACAGCATTGCGGCGGCGCAGCAGAACAACCGCCGTGCGATGAGGAAAAATTCTATCTCCGTGAAGCATATTGGGCGGCCGCCCCGAGGGAAACTGTCCCTGCAATTGAAAGTCATACTCAAGTAAAAGTCGGCTCATGATTGCTTTAATCGCATACTGTGAATCCAATTAGCAAGGCTGGATCAAAACAAAGCTGCTTCAAGCAAAGCAACACCTGAATCACGTACAGAAGCAAGAAATCGTCCTGGGCAGGCATATCGGCCCAGGCCAAAATTGAGGTTGGCAGTGCTGCTGTTGGAAAACGAAGTCGGCGCGGAATTCTGCTGTTTGAGCCACCGGTCTGGCTTGAAAGTAGCTGCATCCGGTACATTTTCTTCATCCATGTGAATAGACCTTGCGAGAAGCGCAATCTGCTGACCGCGTTCTAATTGATATCCGTCAGACAATGTAACGGGCTTTCGGACAACGCGCCTAAAAGTGACTGCGGTCCTAGTTAGCCATGTCCATTCCATGTACGAGAGTCGGCGTTGCGCATACACTCTCCGACTGGATTAATCCGCTGGGATTCTCTCATCAAGCTATCCAGCTGCTTCATGTCAAGCATGGATTGCTGGGAAATGCCCATCCAACCGTCCTTCAGCACAGTTGCCTGTTCCTTTCGAAGGCTGTTTGTGAGATCCTTGTCCGCAATCATGTCAAAGATTAAATGTGTGCTGGCCATGGCCGTTGTATGGACCACGGCCATGCTCAGAATTCCAAGGGTGCGGTGCGCAAGGGCCTCTGGCTGTGATTCTTCCTCGGTCCTCGCCAGATCCATGCACCATTGCAAAAAGTCATCGTGCTCTTCGTTGGGAGATTCTCTGCGTCTCTTGACCTCTGTGCCCAGGAGTTGTTGGATGTACTGCAGTTGGTCGCGGGCCTCTCTCACCTCGGGAACCCAAGTTCCAAAAAAGGATGTCAGCAGGCTGCCGAACCGACGCGAGGTGGAGATGCTCTCGAAGACGTTGCGGCTATATGAAGCGGTTGTCTTGAGAAAAATCTCGTCGCGGCAGGTTGGCTCTCCCACAAACACCCGTGCCGCGGCACGAGTAGCCAGATGAAGAACCATCTCGTACGGATTGACTGGGATCCAGGCATCTAGGCAAGCATGGTTGTCAGCTCGTACTAGATGGATACATGTTTACGGGCGAGAAATACACACCATCCTGCATGGGCAAAACTTGCTCAAAGGCAAGCCTCAGCTCGTCCATCATCACCGGGATGATTTTCGCTACATCATGTTAGCACGACGTCGGCCAATGTCAGATTTCATGACGCCTACGAAGCCTGGGAGTCAAGCGCCGTTGTATGGCATGTGTGTGCAGTTCACTCCCGAGAAGTATGCTCGTAACGGCGCCAGCATTGTCGTCAAAGCTCGCTGTCAAGGGGTCTAACTTGTCGTTTGTAACCGCGCGCAGTTCAGAGGCGTACTTGAGTGGAATAACGACCAAGTCCATGTCCATTTTATGCAGCTTGAACGGTTGATCTCGAAACTATAGCGCAGTAAGTGACTGCCCGGCGGTCTTATCGAGAACTTAGCTTAGAATACCTTTTGATACCCATGTTTGATGAGTTGAGGCGCCTGGCTATTGTAACTCAACCGGTCAAAGACTTTGGGAAAGAAGGACGGCCAGCATCTGACACTGGGTATGCTTTCTTTCCGGTTGCTACTGTAAACAACATAGCAGAGGAGAAGACTGACGACAACTGCGACGACTGGTAAAAGCGACATGTTGAAGAATGGACTTGTCTAACGTGAGGAAGGGATGAAAGATTTCAGCAGGGAAAAGTAAACATAGGTTTACACCATGTAGAGCCGTTATGCCGCTGGCGCTAGATTTAGCTAAAGTTTAAGTCTAGTTGCTGTGATCAAGGCGCACTCACATGTTCCTGGACCCTGAATTATGACGACGCTTGCGACGGGCCAATTCTCCATATTAGAGACACACTGGTGGAGTTGCCGCCACCTGTGACGATGACTCTCATGCAGTAGAACACAAGGGGAAAACTGGCTAAGCAGAACCATGGCATCGGTTATTGGCTAGCTGTCGGAAATGTAACATGACGCGGTGGTTCCGGCATCTCTGGGCCCCCGTCGTTCAGATGCGGTGCAACCCCCGATGGTAACGAACCATTCGACGTGCCGCATTTAGTCTCAACCGCGTCGCATGGAACATGTCGTATTTGGATCGGAGATGCGCGTGGCTTGTCCGGGAGCTATGCAGTTTCGGACTCTAGCATTCTTTCGCATATCGCCGCCGCCCCGGGACCTGCATGATATGTTGCCGCCAACGGCCCACCATCGCGGATCAATTTGGCTCACGACATTTTCTGTCGGGCCATCACGACATTTCGGGTCACATGGTCGGCTATCCATCGTTGCGGCTGTCGCCATGGCCGGTGTTCCTGCTAGGGTATGCCACTTATCACCGAACTCGAATCATCAATCTACCAATCCTGGATAATCCTAGACAGTGCTGCAAATTCGTCAAGGATCGGAAAATTCGGCCGGCAGCTATGACGGGGTGATTATTCGAAAGGAGCCATGGGCGCAAACTACACGCTCAGACTACCTTGGCTGGCCTTTTTAACGGCGAGGGACAAAGAGCCACGGCGCCGCTCGCCATCATGGCTCACACTTTTCTTTACCATCTCGAGTTTTGAGCAAGACGTCCAGATACCTACTCGACATTACAATGCTATCCGAACGACTGAATGTATTTGACGATTATCCGGCCGCGGTATTTGCCATTATTGGCGTTGCCGTAGCTGCTGCCGCATTCTTCTTGTATCTCGACTATCCCATAGCAGTAAGAGTGCACTCCCTCCCCGGCACCACATTTCAAAAGATAATAAACATGTCTCAAGGTGGATGTGCCCATTATCGGGGTTGGAGTGCGATATACGAAATGGCTGGCGGCGATTCGAAACGTTTGGTACGCCCGAGAATCTATTCGCGAGGGATACGCCAAGGCAAGTTGCTCTCGACTCTCATGGCAACATGGAACGCAGCTAACAGTCGACACACAGCATGGTGATTTTGCATTTCAGATACCAACCATGACCCGAATGGACATATTTATATGCGATCGCCAGATGACAAGGGAATATTATACTGTGGATGATGATCACTTGTCTTTCCGGGCCGTCATGTCCGAGGTATGCCGCGGAATCAGGTCACATAGTCTGCATCGCAGCACGTCTAACTGTTACCAAGGAATTCCAATTCGAGCATCTTCTTCCAGGGCAGCTACACGATGTCCGCAGGATACCCAACTCGGTCATTGCAAAGGCCTTGAGCTGGCAGAGAACCAGGGCAAGCAAACCCGAGGACCCGTTCTTCAAGTCCTTCTCGGCCGAGTTTGTCCATGGGTTCCAGGAAGAAACGCAACGATTAGTACAGAGCCAGAGCTCGGGCATCTTCTCATTGTTCCGAGGTTCTGCCCCGGCCGCAGACTCTGGATGGAACGCTGTGCCGTGTTTCCCACTTGCCATCAAGGTCATTGCACGACTTACAACATACTCTTTGTTCGGTGAGCCTCTGTGTAGGGATGTAGAGTTTCTAGACATGTGCTGCCGGTTTGGCGATGCCATCCCTCGGGATGCCCTTATTTTGCGCTCTTGGCCAGCTTGGGCAAGGCCGTACGTCCGCCTCTTTCGTTTCTTCTCACTCTCCCGTCCTGCGACTGACAATGCCTAGTTCTGTCGCAAAGCTCCTGGCTGCCCCGCGACTTGTGAGGAAGCTGCAGGGCATTTTGTACGCCGAGATACAACAAAGAAGAAGTACCCGAGAAAAGAATCCCATGAAGGTTTGTGCTCGGCAACCGCAATGACCAGGCTGGGCTTGCTAATCCAAGGCTGTAGGATCTCCTCGACTTCACCATCGACTGGGTTGACCAACGGGGCGAAGAATATGACGATTGGCATATTACCGATATGATGACCAACACAATATTTGCTGCCTTGCATACGTCCAGTCAAGTACGTTGCTCGTTCTGCATTCGTTGAAGTCATTGCTAACAGCCCCGACAGCTAGTAGTGCATACAATCTTCGAGCTCGCCACACGTCCCGAATATGCTGACCCTCTACGAGAGGAAATCAAGCAATGCTTTGAACTGCACGGCGAGGGTACCAAGAAGGCTTTAGACTCCATGTACAAGGTGGATAGTTTCATCAAGGAGACGCAGCGAATGAACCCGCTCGACGCATGTACGTGTTGCCTCCTCGCCCATCTACGCTAGAGGTATAATTTCTAACATTTGTATTAGCCGCACTGGCGAGACTGGCTCTTAGGGACTACACCTTTTCCAATGGTCTGCACATTCCCAAGGGGAGCGCAATCTTCACCCCCAACGCCCCTTTATTCCAGGACGAGAGATTCTATCCGGATCCCCAGCGTTTCGACGGCTTCCGATTTTCCAAAATGAGGCATGACCCAAAGCTCGTGTCCTCGTGTGACCTCACTTCGACCAACGAACGCAGCATGCATTTTGGAATTGGGCGCCATGCTTGCCCTGGCCGATTTATGGTTTCCGACGAGGTGAAGCTTGCCATGGTGCATCTGTTGCAAAATTTCGACTTTTGTGTCGAGAACTTTGGTCCAAGGCCGAAAAATATGCCTTTTGGCAAGTTTATTCTGCCCGACATGGGCGCCAAGGTGTGGCTGAGACCGTCTACCCGTGGCAAAGAGTGAAGTTGGGATATTCGTTTTTGGGACTGTCACCTCGTATCGCCTTGTCAGGTTGAAAAATAGATAGAATGAGTTGTTGGTATTAAAATTGACTGCTATTATTTCACATTGAAAATGGAAATATTGACCGTTGGGCGTGCCAATGTGCGAGTGATGCCGCTTTCTTGTGCTTCAAAATCTACACAAATCTTTTGGTAGCTAGTTTAAGGGGCCATTTATGAAGCTTAAATATCAATTGATCAAAGACTATCTGCTTCTCTATTGGGCTGTCTTCTACTCGCTATCTATAGGCCGCGCCAAGTCAACCCCGATAGACTTTTCGAAATAAAGTATATCGACTCGTGAGCGTGTACAACTGCTACTGAGTGAGACTTCCCCTTGTTTGCATAGGTTTAGTTTCCAAATACTTTTTATGTATGTCTGGTCTGTACAGCAGCGAGAGATGTAACCACAAAGTCTTCTCAAAGCGACGTGTGGGATAGAATGCTATCCCTGGCTATCTGTCACTTTCTTTCGCTCTTGAATGACTCCACAGCCGAATGTTGACGCCTTTGTTGGTGAAGGCATTATTGAAGGACTTGTTCTATCTTCTACGATAAGATAAACGAAGTCACCCAAAGGTTTGATATACATCAAGTTCTGAAAATTGCATACCCTATATCGTAACAAGACCTAAAGCCCTTATACGTCACACCTTAAGATTAAGTAGTTGCTAGCCAAAAAATTAGAAGACACAATTCAGATAATTCTACCTACTGCGGTGTTTATAAGCTAACACGTAAGGGTCTTTCCAGAGTGGAGGACGACACAATTGAGTTAGATGGGACGCTAAGAGGATATATGGTGACTTGGTGACGGAACCGTGGCGGCCGATACGCCCAGTGCGATATTTCAACATAAAGATTCAAGGGTGCATAAACTAGGAATACAAAAACTATCAACTTATCTACTCAAACTAGCCACAAGAGCTTATAAACATACAATTTGACTGGTAGATGTATATTACAATTTACGACACAAGTCAATATAGTTTTCTTATGAATGCAAAAAGAAACTATATCGGAATAGTACGCTTGAACCTACCATTTCAAAATAGAACTTTAAAGCTAGAACTAAAGCCCGCTCTGTGTATTTAGTGTTAGTCACATGCTATATCCGAGCTATCCCGACCGCTGCTTGCCATGGCAGTATGTATAAAGTACAGAAGGTACGGGAAGGCAATAACCCTCCAGAATAAGGTAAACTAGCAGACAGTAATTATTTTTTAGCTGCTAGTTCCTTGGTTGCGTTCATGGTATATTACGCGGTCTGTTGCGGTTCTCTAGCTTGGGTACGGCCAGGCATATCATGCTACTGTTAATAGGCCCTGCCCTAATGGAGTGCTTGCACGATTATTTAGATAGGTTAAAGAATAAGGAAAAAAAATTAAAACGTGATAAATATTCGCATAAAGCGTCCTAGCGTATTAAGAGAGGGATAGTCTTAAACGACCAAAAGCTACTGCTAGCTAAGATAATAGCTAAAGTCGCTTCATGTGTTAGACAAACTGCTCAAGTGCTCCTAAGGCTATCCAAACTATTTACTGCCTAAATACCCCTCTAATAGCCGCAATGTAGCGGAGGAGAGATATACCCCCCCAAGTCTACGCAAGCTAATACCTTACTTGATAGATTCCCGTGCTGCTCGAGATAAACATATTCGTGCTTCCAATTCTACTTTCCAATGCTTACAAATATGTCCATCTTGGCTCTCTCTCACTTTGGCCTCTGACAGTCGTACCATCATTTCACCCATGTGAAAGAAAGCAGATCGCAATTCTGATATCTTATGTAGTACACGTTAGCAATTCTATAAATCCTAGCTACAGCTCAGGTTGTTCAAAAGTGAATGTGACTGCTTGTACGTGAAGAAATTCGTCACATACACTCAGATGCTCCGTACGGCGGGGGAAAACCAGAAGAGGAACACGAGGTGAGGCAATTGTGGTGCATTTATCGCTTGCAACGACGGAAAATATAATGAATAGTAGTGGAAAGAAAGGCAATATCATGTCGTACTTTTATGTAATTAATGCGTGGTCTTTGCGGAATCGTCAGAGCCCAAAGAGCATCCATGAGCGGGATGTTCAATGTTGGGAAAATGCGGCCATGGACTGCATTTGCTGGCCGTCATGACTGCTCCAGTACCTCGAGAGTACTTGTAGGTACTCGAGTAAATACAAGGATCAATGGGTGAGCAGCGCGTGCAGTGTAACACTGGGGTATGTATTGTCATGCTCCCGACACACCATCCATGGTCGAATGCGACTTGACACGGATGGACCAACGTGCGCCCACAGCCTCGCTTCGTACAATCAACGGACTCGGTACGACCAACACGGCAATTAAAGCCTTCATATCATATTCCCCACTCACATACATACGAGCACAACTACCCATTCGTGCAATCTTTGTGAATACCAGACATCACACGGCACCCGGGAGCATGGGGGGGAACACCGCAGGTGCCCGTACATGAGGTGTCACCTCTGCCTCATTTCACGCCCATGGCGCCGTATTCAATAAAATCTCAAGAGCCCGCTTCGTAGCCATCTCCCTCCATCTTCTCCGCACATTCATCACCACCTCGGTCGCCATCACAAATGGCGGGCAAAGGTACCATCATCGTCACCGGCGCCAACGGCGGTCTGGGAAGTGCCATAGCAGAGCACATTGCCTCCAGGCCCGAGTTGCTAGGCCATCACGGGATATACCTCGTCCGAGACGCGTCCGCAGCGCCGGCGCTCGGCGCAGCCCTTTCGCGAGGCTCACCGTCGCACAAGCAAGAGGTGGCCTCTCTGGACTTGACCAACCTCACCAACGTTCGCCAAGTCGCACAGCACATCAATGTGAGTCCCCATCCGAATGCTTCCCAACCCCGTCACACGTTCTGTTCCTGTCTAACGCCGCGGGCTGTTCCATAGAGCCGCGTGTCTGCCGGCCAGATCCCGCCCATCCGCGCTCTCATCCTCAACGCTGGCTGGCTCGACTTTGGCAAGCAGACGTGGACGAGTGACGGGTTCGACGTCACCTTTGCGGCCAACTACCTCGGACACTGGCTGCTCACGCTCCTGCTGCTCCAGAGCATGGACAAGGAAGCCGGCACTATTGTTGTTATTGGAAGCCAGCTGCACGAGTAAGCGTCCAACCCCCTCCATCCTATGCTGAACAAGAGAAACAAAAAACCATCTTTCATGTCTACCAGGGCTAACAGAGGTCCACGCTGCAGCCCTAGTGATAAGCGCAACGACCGCAGCAAGGCGTTTGAAGGCAAGTACAAGCATCTGATGGGCAGCGACGAAGCCGGCGTCGAGGCCGTGGCAAAGGGCACCTGGGGCTCGGCCAAGGAAGACGCCTCGTTCCGCAGCGGGCTCCGGCGCTACGGCGCGTCCAAGCTGTGCCTGCTCATGATGATGTTTGAGCTGCAGCGGCGCGCGGACGCGGACGTCCGCCTCGGGAACCTGCGCGTCGTCGGCGTCGACCCGGGCACCATGACGACGAGCATAACGCGCCTCGCGCCGTGGGCCATCCGCGTGCTCCTCTTTGGCGTCGTGTACCCCGTCGTCGCGCTGCTGTTCCCCCGCGGCCCCGTGCGGACGCCGCAGCGCTCCGGGGCCGATGTCCTGCACGCCGCGGCCCTCTTGGGCGGAGCGGACACGGACGCCCGGCCCGACACGAAGGCCGTCTACTTTAACGGCAGGGAGCCGATGGAGACGAACCCCGAGGCGAGGGATGCCCAGAAGCGCGCGTTGGTCTGGGCGGAATCGGTAAAGTATACCCGGCTGGTGGAGGGCGAGACCATTCTCGCCGATTGGCAATGACACTTGACGGCATGTAGTATCTGTAGTATTGACGGAACCTTGGCTACCTTGAGCGTCTAACCTCCGTCACTGTGGAATCTTGAACCCCCCCGGGACCTGATGGGTGAAGAGGCCGTGGGGATCAACGCTTGCCCTGACGTGCTGCAGCTGTGCCACGCTCGCCTGCCCGTAGCTCGCAATCACTTCCTGCCCCGGCGCCGCGTAGTTCATGTAGATGTACGGGTCGTGTGCCCCGAGGTCCTTTGCTCTACGATTAATGTCCTCCATCAGCGCGCGCGCCGCCGCGTATACCCTGTCGTCGTCGTCGGCACGAGACCACGCAGGCGACAAGAGACACACGGCGAGCGGCCCGGACCGGTCTCCGAGCCCCAGGGCGTTGTCTTGGGCGCCGCGCGCGTACAGCTGCGACGGCAGCGCCTCCAAGTTGACGTTCCACCTGATGCCTGCGATGTCCTGTACCGACGGCAAGCTGGCGTTGTAGGCGTCGAACGTGGCGCGGATCATGGCCTCTGTAGGCACAAAGGTCACCGTTGTCGAGAGATAGCTGTATCGTTACTGCCCGTTAGCCGATTCGGTACTCAAAATGACAGATGAAGAGTTGCATACCGGGCCGCTTGTGGCGGCTGCAGTGAGACCCCTTGTCTGGCGAGTGTCGACATGTTGGCCACGGTGGCGCCGGCCGCAGGGTACGGGATTGTCGGCAGGTCGAGGACCGGTTGATAAAAGGCGGGAACATCGTTGCCGTTGGGCTTGGTGTAGATGAGCTGGTTCAGGGCAACGCTCAATTTATGCGTACTGTTGAACGACCAGCCAAAGAGGAACGACGCATTCTCGTCATACTTGGCCGGATCCATAAGCTCGGCATACACCCGGGCTTGCTGGTCGACGGCCGAGAGCGGATTCAGCGTAAGACTCGACCACAGCAGGCCCTGTTCAAACGTCTTGATATCGAGGCTGGTGATGATGCCAAAGTTGTTTGACCCGCCGCGGAGCGCCAGCCACAGGTCCGAGTTTTGCTGCTCGCTGGCCTCGACGACGGAGCCGTCGGCGAGAACAACCTCGAACGAAATGACCTGATTGCAGGTCCAGCCCTCCCGCGGCCCAAAGTAGGAGATGCCGCCGCCGGCAGCGAGCCCTGCCACGCCGACGCCGGCAACACGGCCGCCCGCGGCGCTGAGGCCCAGCGCATCGAGCGTCTCGTAGACGGCGTCCCATGTCGCGCCCGCGCCGACAGTCACGCTCGACTTGTCGCCGCTGACGACGACCGAGTCGAGGCCGCGCATGTCGACTGTGACTCCGGAGCAACTGGCCGCGCCTCGGAACCACTGGTGCCCGCCGCCCCGGATGGCAAACTCGCCTCCGGTGGCTTTCATGGTCTCGACCACGCAGGATACATCGCGGGCCGACCTGGGCGTGACGAAGCACTGGGGATGGAGGCCCGAGACTTGCGGGCTAAAATACGACGTAAGCGCTGCGGCGTATGCGTCGCTTCCCGGAAACAGGACCTTGTCGGAACCGAGGGCGGCCTGCAAGGCTGCACAGGTCTTGTCCATTGCGAAAAAAACGGTCAGCTTAAAAGCCAAGAGCGAGAGAGAGGCAAAAGAAAAAAAAAAGGCGTCAAGTAAACGCTGTGAAAGGGCGGAGGGGACTGGGGGACTGATGCAGGAAGAACCTTACACACACACGACGGAGACTCAACTTGTCCATCATCTTGTTGGGCCAGGAAACTGCGCCGCCTGTACTCAATGTGACCCTACGTTATGTAGGTGACAGATTATGAACAGACATGAGCGCACGAGGTGCACCCAACTGCAGCTTGTGTTGGTTCCGAGCTCTCGTGTAGACTGGCGCCTGCATACCCGGGCGTCACAATGGACCGTGATGGGCTCAACGGGGGAATTCATGTTTTTTATCCGTCCAGAATCATGTGGCATGCAATTTTGTCACTCGGCCTTTCGGCCTTTCTGGTCTGGCTCTTTCCGCCGTCTCGCGCTCGCCGTCTTCCACTCCATGAAACGCGCGTGGCGGCGGGCGTGTCAACATTGTGCTTTCAACTAGTTGATCCTTCGTCCGCAAACTGCACTGTACTCAGTGGCTGTCTTTCTGCCGTGTATTCGCCTGCCAATCTGGGATGGGGGTCTTTGCGCAGGGTCTCGTGCCATACACACATGGCAAGGGCCAGCACTATATGTATGTACAACATATGTTGCATGAGATTGTCGTGGTGTGCCGACATGGACAACTTGATACAGCTTGTCGATGGTGGGGGCGAAGAAAATATTGATGACAACATCCACCACAGTTGGTCTTAGCTGTGCAACCGGAAAGGAGAGCTTCGGGTCCCTTGACCCTTGTTTCCGGCGTACATGACGGCTGACGGCATCAAGGCGCACCAGCTATTTCCAACGGTGTGGCTGCAGCTTCATGCAAAGCACACCAGACTTCTTCCGAGTGTACTGTGCAGTGCAACACAACCTCACAAACACTGCTTATTTTCTTGGCATGTCCAGCTACTTTGCCGGGCACAAGCTCATGTTCATCTTCCCTGACACCTTGCCGTGTAGGAACTGGCCAACGAACAGGGAAGAAAATTGTAGGAAGCCATATCCCGCCATGGGCAAACATATGCAGCAAATTCTATCATCAGCGGCTGTATACACAATGTATTACAAATTCCCCGACGTGAATGGTCGGTTCTACCTCCCGCTCACACCCAGTGTTGAGTCGGCCTGTCCTCACTCATGTGGTTGGACTGGCGATGCCAATCCGACCCGTCGTCAACTCGAGCTGTAGCTTTGAGCGGCTGTGTGTCAGTCATTTCGTAATCAAGGATTTGTTTCGACTCGCCACTGCCGCCACCAAATTGGCCACGTTTCTGCTGCTGCTGCTGCTGCTGCTGCTCGTAAGACAAACTTAACTTGGGCGATGTAGTTTTCCCCGTGCCGGTGCCGGTGCGACGGCTACCCAGCAGGCGAGAGCGCAGGGACCTGAAGAAGGTAGATGCTCTGGCGCCAGGCGACAGAAACTGGGCACAGGCTGGCATGCAGCCCACAATGATGGCTATGTCCGTCTCGATCAGTCTAGGAGAAAGTAGTCAGACCAGAGCGCGAGATGGCACGCCACATGTCCACAAGGATAAAACATCAGACTCACGAGCACAGACTTGCTTGGGCGCCGAGCCACGACAAGTCGTCAGACGAGAGGAGCTGCGTCTTCGCGTAAAGCGACACAACGCTAGCCGCCACTCCGCTGCAGGGCAAAGGAGAGTTGGCCAATACGTTCTCAAATCGGAGGGTTTCAGGGATCAGACGTACAGAAGTGCAATAGAAAAGACGCACACAAGCTGAAGTCGTCGCTTCAGCGGCAGGTGGAGGCCGAGGAGAATGGGCATGGGAAGAAAGAATATGTACAGGTCAATCACTGTTCCAACAGCGCTCTGCACGGCGCCAGCCAGGGAGAACCTCTGGCCCTTGGTCTGCAGCTTGATGAGGAGCGAGGACCATGGTTTGCCAGGATCGGGTGCCGCATACACGGCGGCCAGTGGGATGTTCGACAGGTACACGAGCAAGGTGATGACAAGGCCAAGGTTGATGGCGAGCTTGAGTCGTCTACCCGTCGCAAAGAGCTGTCGGTAGAGCAAGAAGATGGCCGCTTTTGAGAAGAAAAAGACGGGCGAGAATAGTACCGTCTGGATGAAGGGGAGCTGGAGGAAGCGCCCGGTGTAAAAACACACCGGAACATCCCAGGCGTGGCGAAAGGAATCGTGCTCTGCCAAGATGAGGTTTTCCGTCAGTACTGCTGAGGCGAGACGGTTCAAACAAAAAGCAACATGCCACAACGTCGTGTCTTACGCGCAATGATGACGCCAGTGTAGGCAATGTTGACCAAGCACGCCACCAGTGTGATGTCTGTATGCCAGTAAGCTACTGCACGTTTCCTGATCCAGAATTCTCCTAGGGCTAGGGTCTCACAGTCGGCAGAGTGCAACTTGCTGCGATTGATAAACAGCCGCCCACCCGTGAAGGCGATTGAAATGGCCAGCAGCGTAGTGCCGACGGCGATGACGGTCGGTCCCAGACTGGGAGGATCAATGAAATTGTACTTGCCACCAGGGGGTTTCCCTGCCGGTATCTTGCAAAGATCCTTTGTCGAATTCATCTTGACATGCTCCTTCTCTAGTCGAGGACCACAGACGAAGAGGTTGGACCAGTTTTGGTGGAATCCGGCTGGTTATCTAGCAGATCAGCTTAGAGAAAAGCCTCGTTTCACTCCCATTCAATAAAAATGGGGGCTTTTGAAGCTTAACTATCGTATTGATACGGTTTATGGAATTGTGGAAGAAACAACTTGGTTTCCTCAGCATAGCCAATGTTCTTCCGATGACCACACCATCGAGCACTGCAGAAAATGCTCTACAAACACCTTCGGAAAATATTCAGCCCCCAAGCACTCGTTTCCATGCACCAGGAGCTGTAAGACAGGGATTCGGCAAAAACATTGCCCTGGCAGGAACCATACTCAGTGGAGGGCTAGAGGTAGGAGTACATATCTAGGAGATAATGGAAGGTGTCTGCAGAATCAGACACAGGTAGCGTCAATAAAAGTAAGACAAGCCTCTCAAGGCTGCAACCGGCAGTATGAAGTGCATAGCACATACAGGGACACTCGCAAATTGGGCTGAACAGGAATGCATGGCAGATACCACCCTATTACTCCGTACTTTGGCCAATTCGGCTCCCAAAGGCTATTGTTTTGTGTGTGAATCAGGCCGTACTGGTTGCAAGCCAAGTTACACTGCTTCACGGTGAGTTTGGCCAAGCATAACTTGTGGCAGAATCCACGCATTGTGCGTCAATTTATATGCTGCAGTACGGAGTACTCCAGAGTCCCAACGCAGGACAGGGATGGCGGACAAGATTGACGGCTGCAGTCTGCAGCTCGAGTTGAAAGGTGGTAAATTTAAGGCTAAGGCGGCTTTACCCGGCGGCTCCCAGTCACGAACTGGCAGATACAATGTATATGTCGAACCAGAGGGTCGAGAAAGCCAAA
This sequence comes from Metarhizium guizhouense ARSEF 977, assembly GCA_000814955.1. Taxonomy (NCBI): domain Eukaryota; kingdom Fungi; phylum Ascomycota; class Sordariomycetes; order Hypocreales; family Clavicipitaceae; genus Metarhizium; species Metarhizium guizhouense. The sequence continues at coordinate 38,579 of AZNH01000126.1, forward strand.
TTTGAAATTGATCTAGGCCCGGATTTCGGTTTGGATCGGGACACACTCCAACCTGACCCGCTCAGGATGGTTCATCCTGAGCAGCAGATTATAATTGACGTCGTCTATGCAGTTTCGGACTCGATGCCTGGCCTGTTCCTGCGTTTCGCCTGCTTCCACCTGCACAAGCAAGCGATGCTCCTGCAACAAACAAGCCAACACTGCCACGCCTTCAACCAGGGAAAACTTCTTGCCAACGCAGATCTGGGGGCCCTCCGACCAGGGGAAAAAGGTCCCTCTGCGAGGAATCAGTAGCCCTTCGTCTCCCTTGTCGTCACGCAGAATCCAGCGAGATGGTCGCCAGATATATGGGTCGTCCCAGTACCTGGCGTCCGTCTGGACGCCGAGCAGCAACGGGAAGACCTCGGTCCCCGGGGGGATGACGAGAATTTGATCCCCGAGCCGGAGAGTCGGCGCCGTGTGGGACGCGATTTTAGGTATGCCGGTAATCGGGGGGAAGATGCGGAGCGTCTCAAGAAGCACAGCCTGGCAGCGTTTGAGCTTGAGGAACATGTCGTAGTCCCATTCATCATTCGGGAGACCCCCGGAGAACATCTTGATTTCCTGGTAGATCCATTCTTGTACATCTGGATGTACTGCTAGGAGAGCAAGGGTGAAAGTTAGTGTAAGAAGCACGGTGTCATGGCCTGCAAAATTAATGACGAAGCTGTTTCCAAGGATCTCGTCAACAGAAAGGCCACTCTTCTTGGCCTTGGCAGATACCGGGGCTGCACTATTTTTGGCTTGCTCGCGAGTATCTGGCTTTAGGGCACGGACGAGGGGTGTCAATAAGCCATTTTGCTTGGAGCTATCACTGCCAAGAGCAGCTGTCTCCTCTCGGAGAACCTTCAGTGGGATAGACCTAAATGACTCGGCTGCGCGTCCAACCCTAGCAAGAGGCCTGGGAATAATAGTCCCTCTGAGACGGCGATAGGGAATTAACATCAACAAGATGGAATTTTCGAGAACAGTTCGCAAGGTATCCAGGTAGTCCTCCGCGATTTTCTCCGAGTCTTTCGGTCTAGTATCGGCCTGTGACTGGGGACGCTCATGAAAGGCTGTCGCACCCAGCACATTGAATGTGAGTGCTCGCAAGTCATTTTCGAGACTCGGGATACTGCCACAAAATTGAGTGGTCCAAGCGTGAAGCATCGATCTATCTCCGGCCTGAGTTAACCTCAGCTTGCAATCAGCCACCTCAGCAAATCCACTTACCGCGTGTGACACAACGTCTCCCTCCACACCAAAGACATCAAGTCGTCGTTGAACGGGGCCACGACGGCCTTGCGATGGCGGGGCCAGTCATCCAACCCTACGGTAAAGACAGATGGCCCGTAGATAGCCAGCATGCCTAGTGCAGCAGTCCATTGTTAGCGCCATCGGGCCGACGTCCATCGATGTCGGCATGGATGTCCGCCTCTAGCCAGAGATACATCGAGACAAGCTAGGCCAGGGGTTGGGGGCCAAGGGATGGAAGAAGGCTTACGGTATTTTTGCACTGGACGCACAAAGTCACGCCATCTTGCAAAAATCTCGCCAATCATGTCCGGGTCGGCAATGTGTAGGCTGATTTCTTCTGGTGACACGAGCGCCCAGACCGGCCCCAGAGTTGTGGTAGGGCGGCTCTTCTCCAGAAAGTGCCAAGTGCGGTGCGAATATCGTACAAAGTCGGGGTATGAGCTCCACGGCACGGGCAGGAAGTTGAGAAGGTTCCATACGAACGGTTGTAGAATGACCCAGGTGTAGCTGTTGACGCCGAACGGAATCCTGACAATAGGGACGTCCAGAGCGCGAGCCCTGTGCACGTTGGACTCGAGACGAATAAGAGTCCACGCCAGGTAGGTGAGAATCGATGAGAAGAGTATTGAAACAATCATGGGCGCAAATTTGAGGAACGGTGATTAGCCAAGTACGTGGCGGCAATTGTTGCTTGCCTGGCTCGGCGCAGCCCGCAAATGTCTCATACTTTTATACCCGCAACTGGCTAACTTGAAGGAGAGCTACGAACATTGGACGTACTTTGTAACCCATCTGTCCAATTCGTTCTGGATATTTGGTTGTACACTGCACGGAGTGAATATGTAGTGCAACTACCCCGTACTTTGCCCCCTAGCCCTCACTCACCGTGTCACGGAGTGGGCAAGCTTGAATCCACCAGGGACCATGCGAGTAAAAACACGTCGAGGGTCGTATTTGTGCTGCGTCTCAAGCAGCATGTCCACACTGGCCGGCCCGTAGCTGGCGATGGGGTTCTGCCATTGTGCCGCATAGTTGATGTAGATGAAGGGGTCCAGCCTGCCCATCCGGCCCACATTGTGCTCAGTGGTTGCAATCAGCTTCTTCATCGCCATGTTGACGGCTTCGTCGTCTGCAGCATTGGACCAGGTCGCGGTCGCCATGACGATGATCAGGGACTTGTCGCCACGGTTGGCCAGCCCGAGGGCATTGGCCACAGCGTGCCGCGCGTAGAGTGTTGGAGGGATGGGATCCATTGTGACTGCCCACACGAGCCCCGGGATTTGGCGTACTGATGGCACGAGGGCATTCCATGCCCTCACAGTCGCATTGATGGCGTCGACACAAGACTGAATGGTGACGGTGGCCGTTGCCTGCCTGGATCCGCTCCCCCATCCCATCAGCAGTCAGTCTCGCAGCGGTTGGTGGGAAAGTGGGAAAACAGGTGAGACGACAAGAGCGTATGTGGGCAGGGATCATCGAACTGGGGAGGAAGCATACCTGAAGCCCTTGATATCCCTCGATTCTGTCTCCGCCGCCAGATCTGACATGTTGGTTATTCGCTGCGTGTTGGACAGAGAGGGCAGCTCTGACAAGGCATGGTACACTGGTGGATTCACCACCGGCCTGGTGTACTCCATGTTGTTGACGACGACCTTGACATCCTGTTTCCCCGAATAGGCAAACGTGGTGAGCAAGGACGCATAGTCGTCGTAGGTTGCCGGGTTGCTGAAGTCGGACAAGGCAACCACCTGGTCGTCGACGGTGGAAAAGGGTCTGTCGACAAAGCCGCCCCAGAGCTGGCCCTGCTCAAACACGCGCAAGTCGACGCTGGTGACAATGCCAAAGTTGTTGGAGCCGCCGCGAAGCGCCCACAGGAGGTCCGCATGCTGGTGGTGGTTGGCGTTGACGATGGAGCCGTTGGCAAGCACCACCTCGAAATTGATGATGGTGTCACACGTCCACCCCACGCGGGGCCCCAAGTACGAAATGCCTCCGCCGACGGACAAACCGCCGACCCCCACGCTGGATGCGCGACCCCCACCCACTGTCAACCCTAGGGCGTCGAGCTGCGAGTATACCTCGCCCCAGGTTGCGCCGGCACCAACAGACACAAAACCCCGACTGCTCATCGTGATGGCATTGAGGCCGCTGAGGTCGATGGTGACGCCGCCGTGGATGTTGGCCGCACCTGCGAAGCTGGCGTGTCCTCCGGACCGTACCGCAAACTGACAGCCCGGTGTCGGTGGGCGGTTGAGATCATCACCGTCGTGGTTATTTGTGGCCACTGTTGTGAGCGCAACCACGGCTTTGGATACATCTCGCGCGGATTGCGGTGAGACGATGCAGTGTGGACGGATGGCTGCCTCCTGCTGGGAGAAATATGAACCCAGCGATGCTGTGTAGGCTGCGCTTCCTGGGAACGATACTTTGTTCCCAAGTACCCTGGACAAGGCAAGACACTGCAGGGTTTGAGGACCACCCCAAGCATTAGACCCCGTGCCCGGCTTGCGATGAGGAAGGTTTGACTTGGGAGACTCACGCATATGACGGCGGTGCAGGTTGTATTGAACATGCCTAGTTTAAGATGTCCTGGATTGTAGTTGATAATATTCTGGCTGCAAACTCTGTATTTTACAATTCACTGGTTCTTCGCATCACACCTCCAGTAATGTCTCCCGGCCAAGTCATCATCTGTGGTAAGCAGAAGGAGAGCCGAAATATTTATAAGTTGTCGACAGGTATCGCTGGCCGCTTCAATTTCAGTGCTGCTGTTGGCACTCACCGGTCCCCAAAAGCAATACCAAACACCAGGAGTGTACGGGGTGCAAGCCGTCTGACATGAATTGAGATGTGTAGTATTCTATGCGACAGTGCAGTCTTACGTACATATGTCCACTTGACCGGATGGCAATGCTTCGGAGGTGTCATGGAATCGTACAACGCACGATGCCACCTCCATATCTGTTGTGGTCATCCTGCCTGCAACCAAACATGAGATACTATCTGCTTGCTTTTATCACCATTCCAAGATACAATGCATTAAAGCATACTGCATTGAGCAGCTTCTTGCGAGAGATTGTAATGGGAGCAGATAAATACGCACAGTGCCCCGTGTCTATAAGCTTGTCATGTTTAATTGAAGGGACTTCAGTCATATCCATCCTACTAGACATGATATCCAAGGTTGAAAGGAGGAAGGTAATCCGTCATTACGTAGAACTAGTTGCATATATTCGGCGGTATAAAGGGTCAAGGGTGGCCTAATGTCGTGCAATACATGCAACGACCTACGACAACATTTGAACGTCCCTGCAGGAGGGCTCTTCGCGACGCTGGCTGAGTTTCCGCCATTTATACAAATTATTCTTGATACACGCCATATTCTTATCTTTCCTACCAAATAAATCTCTTTGTGCTATTCTCGTAATTGATGTCAATGTCGGCCAACTCCACGCTTCATTTGGGCGACGAGCCTGCCAGCGACTCTGCCGGTCTCCTGCACGCCGCCTACCACGCTGTACGCCTGCCCAACGTGGTCTTGACCGCGATGCTTCCTGCAGCGTTTGTGCTCTCTGCACTGGTTCTATGGCGATTGTGGCGGTTCACCGTGTTGCCTTGGCTATATTCAGACCTCCCCAAAGAGTTCCCATACTGGATACCAGGTGAGCGTCCAACAAGGAAGTCAACTTGGAAAAGCGACAGAAGCACTAACCACGTCACTCAATAGTCTTAGGTCAGCAGCCCTGACGATTCATTCTACCCGTCCCGTCGACGTGGTCTAACTCTCTCCGTCCAGGTCATGCCCGTGCATTTTTCCAGGACTCAAACGGCCTACTCGTCAGAGCCAGGTATGATGAGCGCGCTCGACGCAAACAGTCGCTACAAGCAGAAAAAGCTTACCAATAGCCCCAAAGGTCATACTTTGGTAGCTCCCGGGAGCCGTCCGCTCTGATGGTGTTTGGACAGACTTTCTACGTCGTCACCCAAGTCAAGCAGTCGGACGAAGTGTACCGAAACAGCGAGGCGGTTTCCTTTGATGAATTTGTGCAGGGCCTCATGAGGAACAATGGCAATGGCGAAGAGGCCATCAAGGCCGTGTTCACGGCCCTGCCCGTCGATAAAGCCGGCTTTCCCAACCCACGGGGCGAGTCCATCGGTCGCTTGGCCTCTGTTATGCACGCGCATCAACTACACCCGGGCGCCAATCTGGCTGTTCTGCAGGAAAAGGTGCAGAAATGGCTGAATTGCCATGTGCATCCCGAAGAAATCTGCGCGAAGTCCACGGCCACCTCGTCAGGCCGTAAGAGTGTCGAAGTGCCGCTCTATCGGTGGTGTTCCAAATACTTTATCCAGCTCGGCCAGGACATCTACTTTGGAGAGATGCTGGCGAGGATCGATCCCACACTTCCATCCGCATTTTTTCTCTTTGATGAGCTCATCTGGAAGATGCTCTACCAATACCCGGGCTTTCTGTCCTCGGACATGTCGGTTCCTAGGGCTCGGGTCATCGCCTCGCTCGATAAATATTTGCAGGTGCCGCAGAAGGAGAGAGCCGGGGATGCGGCTTGGCTAGTCAATGCCATGGAAGATGAGATGAGGGCCGTGGGCGTCCAAGGAGAAAACCTCGCCATTGTCCTATTCCACCTGTATCTCGCGTACGCCCGCCCCCCGTTTAAGCTTGATGATGACACTGGGACAAGAGCCAGAAACTGACTACAGGCCTCTCGCAGCATCAACACGAATACCCGCAAAACAGCCTTCTGGGTCCTGACGTATCTCCTCCACAACCCCGAGCTGCTAGCCGCCTACCGTAGGGAAACAGCTCCTGCATTTTGCGGACCCGACCTTGCCGACCCATCCATGATCCAAGACGCAGCCAAGTGTCCCGAGGTCGATGCCGTCTGGCACGAGACGCTGCGCATGACGGGCTGGTCAGCGTCGGTCCGGTTCGTCACACGAGATACCGTCATTGGCGGGAAGCGCATGCGCAAGGGCAGCCGTATCCTTGTGCCACACCGACTGCTGCATTTCGACGAGGGCATATTCGGCGATGCCACGCACCAGTTCCGCACCGAGCGCTGGCGCAACAACAAGAACCTGCCTCGAAGTCCCTCGTTTCGGCCGTTTGGCGGTGGCAAGACCATGTGTAGCGGACGGTTCATTGCCCGGTTCTCCGTGACGAGCTTTGTAGCCACGCTCCTGCACCGCTTCGACGTCGAGCTGGTGGGAAGCCCAAGGTTCCCCCGTGCCGACGAGGGCCGACCTGTGCTGGGGACCATGTCCATCAGGGAGGGTGATGATTTCAATGTCAGACTGACTCCCAAGCCGGAGTTTGCAGAATGTAGGGACGAAAGCAGTGCGAGTACTTTTGGCTCAAAATTTTTGGAGTGGTGAATGGCTGTTATTCTTTTTGCCAATTGCTTGGGTTGCAACGAATACTCAATTCAAGGGTTTCCTCTTCCTAGTATTGGCTACGCTTCCGAAAATTGAAGAAGGAAAGAGCAGCGGGGGAGGGGGTCTAGTTTATCGCTCTCGTTTTAAAGCGTATAGAGAAACAACCTCAGTTTTTGACGAGTTGTGAAGTTATTAATCTTTTACGTGGCTGCTAGGCAAATATGACAACAATTGGAAACCAAGTTACCATGCTTCAGTAGTTCATCCAGCCAGTCACGATTGTCTCAATGTGACCAAGATTCAGCTGTGGAGTGTCATCAAGACAACGCGCCAAACGCAGCACCGAGGTCTGCCAATTCTCCCGTCAACGGCTCGTCCCGGCGCACTACAGCCGCTTCGGGCCTCCAGCCCGGCTGGAACCTCGCCGGCCATCTCCGAATCGGAACCTCGACGGAACTCCACCTTGCTCCCCGCACCCGTCGAGCCAGAAACCTCGGAAAGTCGGGCTCTAATCTGACCTCCGAAACCGACTTCGGTCTCTCTTCAATACCCGACTTGGCCAGCGGTATTCTTATATATGCCGCCGTACAGAAAGCACACGTTTAGAAACCATCGCCACCACACCCAAGCACACACATCGTCATGGGAAACACGCTCTCGTACACTACTCAACAACACACCGCCGACCTCGGCCCCCGCGGCAGCATCACAGGCCTGCAGTACGACAACAAAGCTCGTCGCTATGCCGCCGTGCCCTACGCGCTGCCTCCCACCGGCCAGCATCGATGGCGCAAGCCTCGCCCTCTCCCGCCGTCATTCACATACTCCCCTGCCAACCAGCCATTCAACGCCACGGAGCTGCGTCCCCCCGCGGCACAGGAGGACCGCGACCTGGCCACGGGGCAAGTCAACTCTGCGAATGACGGCGTCAAGGGCACAGAAGACTGCCTGTACGTCAACATATGGACCCCTGTTCCCGCCGACGCAGCCGCGACAGCAAAATGGCCCGTCATGGTGTGGCTGCACGGCGGGTGGTTCCAGGTCGGCGACGCCTGCCACGACCCAGCCAGCGACCCGACCGAGCTGATTTCCACGGGGGGCCTGAACGCCATCGTCGTAGCCGTGAGCTACCGCCTCAACATATTCGGCTTCTTGTCCTCGGGGGCCCTGCTGGAGGAGAGCGGCGGCGAGGCCGCAGGCAACTTTGGCCTGTGGGACCAGAGGCTCGCCCTGGAATGGGTGCAAGACAACATTGCCGCGTTTGGGGGGGACGTGGGCAACGTGACGATTGCGGGCAGGAGCGCGGGTGCGTACGGCGTCGAGGCGCAGATTCTGCACGACTTGCGACGGCATCGCAATCCACATGCAGGAAAGCTGTTCCGCCGTGCGTGGATGTCGTCGAATGCGATTCCCGCGCAGCCAAAGACTGTGGAAGACGCCGAGGCGCAGTTCGACGAGGTCTGTCAACACTTTGGTATCCCGCTCTCGTCGTCGCCCTCGCAGAGGCTCGCGCGGCTTCGGGGCACGAGCGAAGCAGACCTCGTGAGATGCATCCGCCACTTGAAGAGCCATACCTTTCGCCCTGTTACGGACGACTTGTTTTTCCACGCCGGCATGGTCGAGTACTTGCAGTCGGAGGACTTTTCAGAGGCGTTCGCGTCGCGGGGGATGAAGCTGCTCATAGGAGAAGTTGCGAATGAGGAGACGCTGTACGCGCAGTTCAATGGGCCGACGGAACCGACTCTGGAGTCGTTGCGGCTCCAGGCGGCGAATTACTACTCCCCTGCGGCGACGGCCAAGATTCTCGGACAGTATTCGCTCCCAAAGTCGAGTGATATTGGGGATTGGAAGGACGCGTTTGGTAGAATCATTGCGGATGGACAAGTCCGAGCGTCGAGTAGGTTTTTGGTTGACGCGCTGAGCAGGCATGGGCTCACGACGAGGGATATTTGGCGGTATCGAATTGATTATAGATTGAGCTTCATTGACGAGACGGTTGCGCCGATGGAGTACGGGGTTAGTCACGCCATGGACGGGCCCTTGTGGAAGTAAGTTGTGGACTTTTCCCCTGTGCGCGTCGATGTGAAAGCTGTGGGTTCTAATCGGCGCAGTTATTCCATCAATCAGCTTCCGACAGACGAGGAGCGCAAAATGTTGGATACATGGGTCAAGATACTGGTTGCGTTTGTTGGTGGTGATGAGGACTTTGACTTTGGTACGAGGACCATCGACGAGGTCAAGGTGCTCACAAGTAAGATGGATGTTGCGATTGAGAAGGATGCGAGATATAGCGAGCTTCGAGAGCTCGGTGCCATATTCTCACAAAACTGATGGTGCACTGGATGTATAGTCAGAAGCAACCTGAGCCCTGAAACAATTTATAAGATGATTAAGGATAATCATATTCTATGAGGTATCTAAGGTATAATGCTCTATCAATGTAAATCTAAATGCTTCAAACGCCGCGCTAATGATGCTCCTCGAGTACTTCTTCTTGTATGTCCTTTCCGGCAGGACGTACCGCATAATCCAGACTGGCGGGTAGTGTTCTATGCCGGCCTCTCAACATGACAAGGCAAACCACCAGCTTACTGCCGGTGCGCCAGCCGCCACAAAAACTGTAATTGGCACCGGGAGAGCCGACGGATATTCCAACGCAGCCGTATGCGGATATAATCTCAAATATAATGTTGAAAACACTATATGATACTGGGTCTTCGGCAAAGTGCGGCGCTTCGATGACGGTGATGATGAATGTGGCCAGTGCGAGCAACCAAATGTCATCGGCCAACTGACCCCTTATTTGCTGCGAGATGAACAGCCGCCTTGTTCGAAACGACCTGAGGGCTTTGGCGTATGGATCGACGTATTCCTCGTCTTTGGTTGACTCGACGGCAAATAGTCCCAGGGAGCGCTCCTCATACACGTTGGAGTTGCGAATGGTGATGATGACTGGGTAAACGGAAATGTACATCATGACGACATAGAGCACTTGAAGGCCAATGTGTGTCTTGGCAATGGGGACAATGTAAAAGCCTCCCGATCGGACCGCTGTAGGCAGTATTGGTTAGCAGCTGTGGAGAATAAACCCCATGGGGCAGAAGGAAGGGACTCACCGACAGCCTGGAAGAGCCCGTCCATGATACGCGGTCCAAAGGGTATGGCAGAGATGACGGGGTTTCCGATGTTGAGAAGCTCAAATGCCGCCCAGTCTATGCCATTAAGCATAAGTACCATGAAGGCAAGCCACCAGGTGTGCTGCGTAGGAAACAAGTTTGTGTAGACACGGCGAGGATAGCGCAGGATGTATTCTAGGGTCGACCGCCATTCAGTGACAAGGGGTCCTTCAGGGAAGACATGCAGGACCTGTAACACATACCAAAGGAGGAACCGAAGAAATATCGGGTAGGCCGTATTCCCGGCCAGAATTAAAAGGCCCATGGTCACCAAGACATAGTAGGCCGCCTGAAACGGCACCATGTTGGCGTCGAGCAGCGACATGCCGGAGTTGTTGAAGGCAGAGACGCCGTTGAATATGCCGAGCCACCATGGATTGATGCCGTTTTCCAAAGCCGGGCACGGTTGGTTTGTGGCAATCCAAGCTCCCAGGCCGAGGCAGCCAAGGACTTGCCAGAGGGTAAAGTACAGCGGAACAATGAGAGAGAGTAGTTGGAGGGCTTTGTGCTCGATGCTACTGACTTGGATCCTCTCTTCGGCAGTCAGGTTGATGAAGTCGCCGTTTCGTCCCATGTTCTTGCTTGTCAGGAACGCTAGAGGGTTGGGCCTAGGTTCCTCCAAGGGTTCGCGAAGCGCTTGTTCAGAGCCAAGGTTGAGCAATCGTCTGTTGCGGCTCCCCAAAGGTGCAGGGGGACTGAGACAGGATGTCTGTACCGACAGTCCCTCGAACGGCTCTGCATCGCCCTCGGTCGCTTTTGCCTCACGGGCGTCACTGTCCGAGGCATTCTGGTAGGCTCCAGGATAGGGTACAAGGACGCTCTGTCGACGGTCCAATGGAGGCCGAGACAGGCCATTTCGAGCCAGAAGCCGACGAAATGAGCGTTTTCTGGCGGAAACAAGCCATATTGAAACCCATACGGCACTGCCACAGATCATCAGCAAGCAGAGCAGGACCTGTTGTGCCGTCGTCAGCTTGCTGAGGTCGACTGTGTTGAGACCGGTTTCCGTGACGCCGGACACGACCATGAACAGGCTGTCAACATAGGCGACGGAGAGTTTTGGCGCCGACAAAATTTTATTTTTATATAAAATAAATTTTATATAAAAATAAAAATTAAGTTAAATTTAAAAGAGAAGTTTATTATTTAATAAGCTTAATAATTATATTTAAATTTTAAGTATATTATAATATTATTTAATATAAGTAATTTCAAATAAATAAATACTATTAATATATTTATTAATTATAAACTAGATATACTTATTTATATATAAATACTATTAAGTTATAAAAATATAACAGAGTATTATAATTAAAAAAGGCACTTTAAGGCTTATAAAAGTTACTATTATTATAATAAAAGAAATTAATAAAAAGCCTTTAAAAGTTAAGTTTTTAATTAGTTTTATAAGAGCTATATATTATAACTAAAAGTTTTATTATATATTTCTTTTATTAATAATATTATTTAAGTATATAAAAAAACTATTTAAAAAATAGTTAATAAAGTTATAAAAAGCTTAAAAGTTAATATTAAATAATAAAGCTAGGTAAATTAAAATAGTTTTATAAAATTTATATTTTAAGAGATAAGTAAAATAAAAAAATCTAGTTAATATAAAATACTTATATTAATAAAATATAATATAAGTTTTTTATTTAACTAGATATTAAGTACTAGTTATAATTATAAGCTTAAAAGAGTAGTTAAAATTAGAGATATAAGTAATAAAGAAGTTAATTAAATTATACTAATAAAAGATTAAATTTATTTTATTTATAATTATATTAATAAGTCTAAATATTTTATTTATAGTTACCTTACTTATATAATACTACCTTAATTTAAGTAATATATATTATAAAGTAATAAATAAAGTAATTTAATATCTTTATTATATAGAGTTATATATAATATAACTTAATAAAATTAATAAATATAATAATAAATTAATTAAAACTTTTATTTACTTAAATAATATATTATTAGCTAATAATATAAAAAGTTAAAAGAGTTTATAAGGTTATATATTAAGATTATATAGCAGATAAATTATATAAAAAGTATTAAAGTAAATTATTATAATAACTTTAAGTATAAAAGTTAAGCTCTTAAAGAATTTAATTAAAGAATATTTAAATAAAAGTAATTAAAATTATAAGAAAATTTAATATTATTAAAGAAAATAAAAAGACTTAAAATAAAATTATTATTACTCTTTTATTAATTATAAAAATACTAGTACTTTTAATATTATTAAGTTATTATAAAATAATATTATAAAAGAAGTTAAAAATAACTTTAATAAAAATAATTAGTTTAAAAAGACCTTCTTTAATTATTAAGAGTACTTAAAAAATAATAATATTATATTAGGACTTAAAGTAATTATAATAAAATAATAAGTAATTATAATAACTTAAAAATTATAATATAAATTAATATATATTTTATAGTTATATTCTTATTATTTTTCTAGTTTTAAGGGATTTTAATTAGTATATATTATATTATTTACATTAAAGTTTAACGTGTAAGCTAGTTAAAATCCGGCGTATTACTGTAAAACCCCTTAGTAAATACTAGCAGCTACTTGATCTTAACATTTAGGACTATTAAAGTAATTTATTTAATTTAAGCTATTTATAAAAATAATTAATAAGATAATACTAACTTATTATTAAAGGTTTTTATATTATTTATAATAATAAGTTTTTTATTATATATATAAATAAAACTATTATACCTTATTATTTTCTATTATTATCTTAGCTTTATATTATAAAATAAACTTCAAAATTAACTTATCTTAAATTTATCCCTTTAAGTAGAAAGTAAAAATTAAATTAAAAGCTAATTTAAGCTTTTTTTTTTTTAAAAAACTTATTATACTTAAACTTCTTTTTAGTAATATAATTTAAACATTATATAATAAAAATAACTATAATAAATAAATAATTAGTATAACTTATATTAGTAAAAACTTAGTATTACTTTTAATATTTAAAGCTTAATATAATATACTAATTATAAGTATAATTTATCTAGTTATTAATAAATTAAGAGCTAAATAAAACTAGTAAAAGCACTAAAATAATACGATATTAGCTATTATACTTTATATTTTTATAAGCTACGTTTTAATTATAAAAAAATAAAATATAAATACTTTTAATTATTATATAAAATATAAAAAGTTAACTATAATTTAATTTAATAAGTAAGTATAAAATTATAACTTTAATATTAAATTAGTGTATTTTATATAATTAATTAACTTTAATTAAGTTATTATATAATAATTATATAATTATAAGCTTAAAGTTTATTTAAAGCTCTTTTTTCTTTTATTTTTAAATTTATATAAATAATATAAAAGTATAAAAGTAATTACTTATTAAAATAAACTCTATTTAAGCCTTTTATATAATTATATACTTATAAATTAACTTAATAAATTATAAGAATATTTTCAGAGATATAATTAATATTAATATAATTATTAATAATAAAGTTATATTATAAACTAGTTATAAGCTTATTAGTATATACTAATTAAAATATAATTATAATACTATTATTAATAAAGAGTTATAAGTTACTTTCTTTTTAAAAATAATTCCTTTTTTTTAATTCTTTAAAATAAGCGCTTATTTATACTTAATAATAAGAAAAAGCTATACTTATATAATATAACTTTAAATATTAAAGTTAGTACTTAACCTAGTTTTATATATATAATTTATATTATAAGAAGTTAAATAACCTTTTACTTATAATTATATATTAAGTAATTAAAATTTAAAATTAACTATAAACCTACTCTTATTAGTTATAAAAACTATTAAGTAAAGCTTATAAAAAAGAATAATATTCTTAAACTACTTAATTAAAATTAAGTACTTTTATTTTTTAACTAGTTAATTTCCCCTCTAGAAGAGGTAAAACCACTAATACAAATTTACTTAGTAGCTTTAGCCTTATAGGCCTTTTTAGCCTTCTTAGCTTTATTAGCTTTATTAGCCCTTTTTATAACTAATTTAATAGCTTTTTTAATATTATACTTTAATTTAATATTTATAAAAACTTTTTTTTTTAAATTCTTAATTATTTATATAACTTTTTTAATTTTCTTAAAATTAAGATTTTTAGCTTTAAAATAAGTATTTTTTTTATTATAAAAAGCTTTTAATTTATTAATAATTATATTATTTACTTAATTTTATTAATTTTAACCCTTAAAAGTTATAATAAATAACTTACTTATATTAAGCTTTTTATTATACTTAATTATTTTATTATTATTAGTAAGCTAGTCTAGTTAATTTTATTTTATAAAAGTTTATATTAATAAGTTTATACTTAATATATAATAGTTTATAAATAATTATAATAAATATTAATAAGAGAGTAATTATAATACTTATAAGAAATATATATATATAAGAGCAGGGACTTATAATTAGTTATTTATAATAAGGTCTTAATAGTAAAAGAGGTAAATAACTTAAATAAAAAGGAATAAAATTAACTTAAAATATAAATAAAACCTTATAAATATATTATATATAGGTATTTTAGGTTTTTAGTATAACTTAATATAAGTTATAAGCGTAAACTATAATATATAAGGTTTACCTTTATAATAATAGCTAAGGTTATTACAAGATAACCGCGGTTAATAAGTTATAATATAATACTAATTTTATTAGTATATTTAATATATTATAATATATAAATAATTTATTTTTTTAGTTTTTTACTATTTTTAACTTAATATAACTTAATATTATTTTAGATTTTACGCTTATATAATACTTATATTATATATATAATTTTATTTAATTATAGAGTAAAGTAATTAAAAATTAAAAAAAAACTAGTTAATTTAATTAATTTACTTTATAATATTCTCTTTAAATACTATAAAATATAAATCTTCTAGTATTATTTTAAAGTCCTTTAATATAATATTAAGCACTAATATTTTATTTAAATTAATATTATTATAAGTTATTTTAATTTTTTTTAAGTTACTTAATAAGTATAATATTAATATTTACTTTTTATTTTTTATAATTTAATAATTATTAATATATTCTAGAGAATATATTATAATTTAAGCTAAAATATATAACTTTAAAATAAGTTACTTATAAGATTTTATAAATAAAATATATTAAAGTATATTAAATTATATTAATAATATTACTTCTAGAAAATCTATTTAATTTATTAATAAGAATAATATAATTACTAGCTTATAAGGTAATATTAGTATTATTAATAGCTAGTTTAAATATTTTTACTCGGCTATTAAAGTCTAAAAAACTAATATAAATATGTTTTTAAAATTATTAATAAATAACTATATTAAGTTATTATGAAATATTAATAGTACTAAAAATAAAAATACTTTTATTATTATTATTTATATTATTTATCTAGATAAGAATTTTAATTTTAATATATCTTAAAGCTTTAAATTTACTTTTATTATAAGAACTATAAAAAGTATTAATTTTATTTATAAATATTATTAATAGCTTATTTTCTCTTATTATAAAAAAAAAGCCTTAATAAGTTTATATAAAACTAATTATTAATATAATAAAAGTATTATTATAAATATATAAAAAATATTTTACTTTTTACTTTTACTTATTTATTTACTTATTAAGTTTAAGCTATTAATATTAAAAAATATACTATATAAAGCGCGTACTAGAAAGAGCTTTATATAAAGCAAGCTAGTATTATAATTAAACTATAAGTAATTTAAAAAAATATTAAATTAATAACTTTACTTTTAATTTTAATAAAAATTAAAATAATATAAAAATTATATAAAAATTAAAATAAATTTAAAACTTAAAAGTAAAACTTTATATAAAAAAATTATAATATAAAAAACTTTAATTAAATATAAATAAATTTAATTAAATTTTAATTTAATTATTATAAAATATTTAAAAATTAAGTTTTTTTTTAATTTTTTATTTAATTATTTTATAATTTTAAATTTTTTTTATAATTTTTAAAATTTTTTTTATATAATTATTTTTAAAAAAATAATAAAAACTTATAAATAAAATTATATATTATATTATAATATATTAAATAAAAAAAAACTTATTATATTTTTTATTTATTAATTATTAATTTTATTTATTTTAATAAAATATTTTATTATTATTATTTAAAA
Organism: Metarhizium guizhouense ARSEF 977; assembly: GCA_000814955.1. NCBI lineage: Eukaryota > Fungi > Ascomycota > Sordariomycetes > Hypocreales > Clavicipitaceae > Metarhizium > Metarhizium guizhouense. The sequence goes on from AZNH01000126.1 coordinate 54,635, forward strand.
AATATAATTAAAAAAATATTTATATTAATTTAAAAAAATTTAAATATTAAAAATATAAAAATATAAATTATTTTAAAATTTATTTTTTATAAAAAAAAAG
>AZNH01000127.1:5931-41606 GCA_000814955.1 Metarhizium guizhouense ARSEF 977
ATCTACGCCAGGCAACTAGGACAAGAAGACTTCAAACGAAAGAACAATACACAGCAAACTGACAGTGACCAACTCCCACTAGCTGTGGAACAGGGCGACGGAGACGCCTTCCCCCTACAGGATGCCGAGATGAGCGGCACAGAGCCAATTCAGACAACCCAGGTCCCAGAAACAAACCCAGTAAATATTGTAGATCACGAAGATAGAGGAGATACCCCAGGAGAGAGGGCAAAAGAAAAGGACGACGAAGAAACAGAAGAAGAAGCAGCAGAGGGGGAGGAAGCAGAGGAAGAAGAGATTGAAGAAGCACTACCTCCGCCAGCACAGTCGTACCCAACAGGAACCAACACAAAACAGGACCAACACGTCATTCCCAAACTCCATTTCTATATTACCGGGAAGGGTGCATCGCAAACAGCCACCAAGCAAAATTCTACGACCAGTACCAGCACAATTAAGGACCCGTACTTTACCATTAAAAAGCAGTTTCGACCTCAACCCCGAACTGACGACATAGAGCCACCGAGCGAAGCCACCGCCCGGGAACCACCCAGCGAAATCACCTCCGGAGAAATCATTGAAGTACGTACACCTAGGCGGACTTCAGCCACTCACTCGCCCCCTAGCAGCCCTCCACTAGCTGCCAGAAGGCGTGACCAGTCACCAAGCAAAATACGACGCATCACCACACGCGGGCGTAAATGAGAATCGCGCGAAATAGAAACCCCCCAAAGACTACGCTGAAAATATTCCAAGCAAACGTGGACAAAGGCGAGGGAGCCCACTGCGCGGCCCTCCAACTCGCTTTTCAGGAGGGCTATAACATAGTACTCATACAGGAACCAAACACATCCTACAACGCACAGAAAGGCCTCTGCAGAACACAACACCATCCCGGCTTCCTCTGTTTCAGCCCCGTAGACAGTTGGACTAATAACTTAACACGGCCACGAGTACTGACCTACGTACGGATAGATAGGAATATCCAAGCTGAACAACTTCTCCCAGCACGTCACCGAGACCTTCTCTGGGTCCAAGTGAATGGAACCACGATCCTCAACATTTACAACAGGCCAGAGGAAGAAACTTCGCTGGATCTCATTGAGTCATGGACCACTCCAAACCGATGCGTGGTCGCAGGGGACATGAACGCCTTCCATCCGTCGTGGCAGGCAGATCGGAGGGCATCGCAGGATGGTAAAAGGATCTTCAATTGGACTCAAGAACACGACCTAATCCTTCTGAACGACCCAGAAACGTCAACCACAATGCCAAGGCTAAACAAAAGATCCAGCACAATTGACCTGGTATTCTCCAACATCGCAACTGCTACTACAACCATAGAAGAACATCTCACCACCGGGTCGCTGCATTACACGGTTGGAACAGAGATCCCAGACAATGAAAGCAGCCCCAGGACCCCAGGGAAAATCCATGTCGGCCTACCAGAAGAAATCAAGGCTTTTGCCAAACACGTAGCCAGCGCGGCGTCGTCGCTACCAAGATGTATCCGATCTAGACAAGATATCGATGATGCTGCCGGACAACTTCTACAAGTCCTGCAAGACGCTGCAAAGGCTTGCGGCCGGATGAGTAGAGGGAAAAGAGCTCGACAGAACCCGTGGTGGAATAAAGAGTGCAAAGAAGCCCATGAAAGTCTTCGTGCTGCCCGATATACAGCAGAAAGCCGACATGGAGAGAATGTTCAACGCGCTAGGATCTACTTTAAGCGCACCATCCGCCGTGCGAAGCGAAACTTCTGGCGCACTGTTGTTGCGGATATCACCAACCCAGCGAATATCTTTCAGATCACTCGCTGGATAAAGCCAAGACAACAGCTACAGCCGCCCCCAATCCAACATGGAAACGAAGTCTACACAACGAACCTAGAACGCGCTAATATTCTACGCAAGGAGAAGCTCGAAAGACGGGACGCATCAGATGATATCCCAGATCCATGGACACCCACCGTGTCTCCAACCCAACAAATCCCTTTCTCGTCACATATCCCAGTCAGCGAAGCCCAGGATGCGCTACTCAAAACGGGAAACACCACTGATGATATCCCAGATCCATGGACACCCACCGTGTCTCCAACCCAACAAATCCCTTTCTCGTCACATATCCCAGTCAGCGAAGCCCAGGATGCGCTACTCAAAACGGGAAACACCACTCCTGGAATGGACGGTATTACAACAAAAATGCTCCAAGCAATCTGGCCGAGCATCTCACAGGTTACCACACTCCTTTACAACGCATGTGTCGCCCTGGGATACCACCCAAGCCCCTTCAAAACAGCAGAGGTAGCGATGATCCCGAAACTCAATAAGAGATATCTCAGCGATATCTCCGCGTGGCGCCCCATCTCCCTCCTCTCCTGCCCATCCAAAGGGCTGGAACGAGTAATTGGCCGCCGTCTCGCATATTTGGCTATCAAGCACAAGGTCCTCCATCCTGATCAGGCCGGAGCACTCCCCAAAAGAAGCGCCACAGACATTGTCACCGCTCTTGTCTATGATGTCGAACGTGCCCTAGGTAATGGCAAGGTTGCTACTCTCGTCACCATGGATGTCAAAGGCACATCGAGAAATGGTCACTCAAGGCCGAAAAGGTTATTTCACAGTTGCGGTTCGTTAACAACACAGTCCGCGGAACATCAGCAGTAGCAGCTAGGAGAGCGATTTATGCCGTAGCCTTACCTACACTCTTCTATGGGCTAGACACATGGTTCCCCGGCTTCCTTTCCGAGTCAACACATAAGGGCGCAAGGACGATTACCAAAACCCATCTCTCAAAGCTTCAAGTAATCCTAAACAAGGCCTGCCACGCAGTCCTACCCGTTTGGAAGACCACCCCACAAGTCATTCTCTGGAAGGAGGCGGGTATACCGCCAGCAGACATCATACTCAAGCAACAACAAGCGCGCACTGCGCTCCGTTATGCCACACTGGATGTTGCGCACCCGGTATCCAGAAGGCTAAGACAAGCGCAGCATGAACTTGACCAGAGCAACCACCCAACAACACGCAGCCAAACCCTGCAGAGGCATAGCCGACTCCTCCGAACAGCGGCATGGGCGAAGGAGGTCGAACGACCAAGGCTTATAGCACGCCGCTTCAATGATAACATCCCGACCGAAGCTGGGGGCGAAAGACCACCTAAAGAAACCGCCGCTGTAGAATTCCAGCGCTGGCTTGAGGACAAACCCCCAGGCTATGTCGTCTTCAGTGATGGCTCCAAGACAGAAAGAGATACCGCAGGGTATGGATACGCAGTATTCCACAACGGACGCCTCGCTGATTGGGGCTTTGGCCAGCTTGGCCGCAGAGAAGTCTTTGACGCAGAAATCCACGGCGCTCTCGAAGGCCTCCAATGCGCTGTACTCGCCAACTTCACCAACGAACCAATCACGGTCTGTATGGACAACACCTCTGTCATCGACTGCATCGGAGCAACAGCACCAAACTCCTCACAGGCCTGTTTCAGAGCCATTCAGAAGATAGGAGACAAATATCCATACCAGGTATCTGTTAAATGGTGCCCAGGACATAGCAACATCTTCGGAAACGAGCTGGCAGACCTTCTCGCCAAGCAAGGAGCCAATCTCCCAGTCCCAGAGCACCTCCCCTCAGTCTCCTACCGCAGGAGACAGGTCAAGGGTCAGATAGCCGTAGACTACCAGCAATGGTGGCAAGGAGTAGAGAGAGCAGGTTATTCGTCGCTCGGCCTAGCCGCCGAGCTACGGAAGCTCCCGGAACTCGCTCTCCCACGCCGTCTTTTGGGATATCTACTCGCTGCCCGATCACACCACGGTGACTTTGCTGACTACCACGAAAGATTTCACCCAGGCCAGGCGACCCTGGAGTGCCCCTGCGGGCGCCGAAAGTCGCCTATCCATCTCTTCTACTGTAGGAAAGTCCCTCACCATCTCCGGGTTCGGCTCGCACCCGACCCTGAAGCGGCGATAGGACGGTTCCTCGGTAGATCCTACAAGGTTTACCTGCGCATTGCGGACTTCTATTACACGAAGATCAACAAGCGCTACTAAACCGAGTAGGCTGTACTAGCCTGGTGCGCTCTGTACTAGTACCCAGCCCGAGTAGTTAGCGCTACTCGTTAAACTATTCATGTTTCCTTTGTCGAGGCATATGCCACTGATGTTAGGGCTCTCTCCCCGGTCCCCACGAAAAGACCAGGCGCAATTGACTGCGAGGGAACACGTCCGCGGATGGAAAACCTCAGCAGGAATCGTGATCCCGCTGACGGGTATCGATACTAACAGATAAACAGCCGCTGGGCGAACACCTGCTATAGTCGGAGGAATTTACATGAAGAACTGCTCAGGGGGCTAACCGTGAGAGCATGGACGCGACTCCTCCGTCGGTCGCGTTCTGCGGGGCTTACTAGCAAGTAGTGTTATGTAATCACTGTTGAAGACTTAGCTAGCACGCCTCATGCCTACTCTAGGGCGCCGATAGGCGATACCAAATTCAATTCAATTCAGTATGCAGCGTTTCTCTTCATCATTTATGAGACTAACAGCGTAGCCATGACAGGCAGATTTCGACATTTCAGAATATTTGGTTGCACTGACCAACTCATAAAATATGGCCCTGATTTGGTAGTCTGTAGCATCTGTAGTGTGCGTACAAGTTCAGCCCGACGAGGATCCGCAATTACTCCAGTCTATAGCCTTCCCCAAGCCAGAATGAGTGCCAAGAAGATCCTGAAATTGCTCTTCTTTCCACAATCTTTCCACCTCGCAGGCAGCAAAGAGGACAACGAGCTCCTTTAGGTCGTCGGGAACAAGCGTTTTGTAAGAGTATTGAGCCAAGCCAATAACATCTACCAGAGTTTTAGCGTGTAGGTTTAGGTCGATTAAAGATTGATGAAGCTTATTGTATTAGCCGGGGGAAACCATGGCACTCGGCAAAGACGTAGGCCTTTGCGTGACACAGCAAACGCACTGCCTCAGACCCAGCTTTAGTTTCCCATGCCGGAGAATTCTCATGCAGGTTGCGGCTGGTCCTTCGCAGAGCGACGAATTTTGCCCACAAAAGTTCCTGTTTTGATGGTTTACACTCTTCTTTTCTTCCTTGAATTCTTCGGTGGTGACTGCTCCCCAGACAAAATCCTCCACAGGCTCAGCAACAGCCTTGGCTAGGGGCGAATCGGATTCAACCGGCACACTCCATCCACCGTCAAAAGGAGGATCATCAACTCTGGTTTCAGATGTATCAGTAGGAGTGATCACCTTGTCTAGGTCTATTGTTTTCTCTTCAATATTGACCTTTTCTGCCGTTTGCTCGCCGTGGATATCGTAGTTACCCGTGTAGGCATACTCCCAGAAGCAAACGAACGTGTCCTCGTCGATGGACTTTCAATTCACCTTGCCCTCCGTTCCCTCTTGCATTGGTCCATTCACCAACCTCTCGAGCTGAATGAATCGTAGGCCGCGAGGGCCAACAATAAACGTAAAGGGCTTGGAGGCGGCAACTCTAGCTCGACGTTACCTGGGCGACAAGGAAATCGAATGCCCTACTATAGGGTGGAACTCCCTACGCTGCATTCATCGCTGCGACTGTTGTTGGGTGCGATATCAATGGTGGGATTGCGCCGATGCAGGGATTGAACCAAAGTCAAGTTGGTTTTCTGTGTATGTTTCCCAAAAGATGTTTTCTTCTTCTTGTCTTGTCCCTTATTTCATTCATTTTTTTTTCCCCTTTGGAAAGCTTTTGCCTGCTCAGTAGGCTTCTTGACCTGTTGCTCTGAACAGCTCTTGAGAGGCCACTGGATGCTGCCTGTGGGGGTTCAATTCGATGCAGTGCCCTGTGCCAGCCTTTGAGTGGCTCAACGGGTCCTTACAGCACCTCTGATGAATGAGATTGAACACTGCATGCTGGAATGAATGCTTTCCAGGGACAACTTCACGCCGTCGATTTAACGAGCTCGCTCAACACTGGTGACTCAAAGGGTAATGGGAACCGAAGTTCAGTGAGAGACTCTATCGACAGATTTTGTCGCATCCGCAGATTTGACGGAGAGGATGTGAGCTACCTTGTGACATGCAGCTGAACCGTGGTTGTGCAACGCATATCCAGCTAACCAAGCTTCTGCGTCATCCCCAACCACTTAGTTAGTTTAGTCGTTGGATTTACCCGTTGGCAACTAAGTGGGATCTGTCACTTAGTCGCTGACGGGTAACTAGTTAGTTATTGTTTTAATGGAACATTAGACGGATCGCAAGGTGGCACTCTGGGCTGTACTGGAGCCGTGCCCCCCCGCTTTCCAGTGGGACACGTTGGAGCGTGCACAGGACTACAACAACACAACAAAACCCAATTAGCTTGTCGACGTGGAGCTTTCAGTCGCTATGGCAACTGTCACAACAAGGAAACCCCGAATCGGCATCACTATCTGTCAACAGATTTGGACCTCAAAACCATGGATGAGCAAAGAAGGGTCGAAGAGCTTGAAAGGCTCTTACAAGAAGCTAAGCTACTTGCAGAGAGTGAAAGACAACGTGCAGAGGCCTCAGACAGGCAGCGGTTGGAGGAACAGCAACGCGCCGAAAGAGAACAGCAACGTGCCGAAAGAGAACAGCAACGTGCCGAAAGAGAACGGCAACGAGCTGAAGCTTCAGAAAAGCAAACACGCGCTACAACTTTGAACGAGTATATTGCGGCTTGCCATAGCCTGGTATTTTCGAGATTCGAGGTCGAAAGCGACAAATCGCTCACATCAAGAGGCTCCATTACCAACCCGAGGAACAAACTATGTCCAACAAGTCTCGAGTCATGGCCAGACTTTCTAGAGCAACAGAGGATCGCTTCTGGCGTAGTCTACGACGCGCTTCCTGCTGAGACGCGTCTTTTCGAGTCCCAAAACTTCTTGTCCGGCCTTGGAGATAGAATTTCTCGGCGGCCGATCGCAAACGAGAAGGGTTTGGAATATTTCCTTCATAACAGCGTGGAGGATCCAGTCAGGTCCATCCTGCATCAGCTTAAAGAGGTGGAGCAAGTGCAAAACGTCTATGGGATTGGAGGTGGCATTATATTCGAGAATCACCCTAGTGCTATAAGCGATGTAGCCGAAGAAGTTGTCGACCGCGAGAATTCATCACCGCCGAGAACGCCTGATCAAGGACGACTGTCTAATCAGCTTCGTCCCGACCAAATATGTGTTTATCGATCCGAAGATGGCCAGTCAGCAAGACGCAGCATGATCTACGTTTGCGAATACAAGGCACCACACAAACTCACCGCTCCCCATCTTCGTGTTGGCCTGCGACCGATGAATGTCTACAAGGAAGTTGTCAACCGCAAGACGATCCCTACCCTGGCGGATCCGGAAGGCCGCTTCCAATACCATGCGGAAAGACTGACCGCTGCTGCCATCTCGCAAACATACCACTACATGATCGAAGGTGGACTCAAATACGGGCTGCTGACAACGGGTGAGACGATTGTATTTCTTAAAATTGATTGGACGGACCCGCAGACGCTCTACTATCACCTGGCTGAACCCGGACCAGAGGTCTCAGCGCATCCGAACCATTTCCACTCTTGTACTGCTGTCGGCCAGTATCTAGCCTTCACTCTCGTTGCTCTGGGACAACCCGACCAAAGGCGGGTACATGGCCAGGAGGAGCGTCGACTCGCGATTCGGGGGTCAAAGACGTGGGCGGAAGATTTTGAGAGTACGCTGCGCTCAATTCCAGCCAGCGAACGGTCCGCACCAAGTGGCACTTCGAGCTATGAGCCGACTACGTACGGGGACATCGATCGATCGCCGTATCTATTTCGTCACGATCGACAGCCTGTTGGCGACAAAGACCAGCCGGATGAGCAGCCGACAAGAGAGGATTCCCCTGAGCCATCAGATGATGAATCAAAAGGAAATCTCCCAGACACACCCAGTCCCGCTGAGCGGCGAGCCGCAGGCCGACAACAGGGAACCCGACGAAGCCAGAGGATCCAGGCTCAACGAACACGGCGGCCCGCGTCAGGAGGAGGCGCAGAGCATACTAGTCAATACTGCACACAGAAGTGCTTGGTCGGATTAGTTAGAGGGGGCTTCCTCGATAGGTGTTGCCCCAACGTAACTCTACACAACAGACGGGCAACTTCTGGCCTTGCTGGCTCGACGGTGCGTCATCCTGTCAGCCATGGCAAGTGGCTTCAACTTCTGAGAAAACAGCTAGAAGAGTCCCTAGACGACGGGGTGACCTCTCTCGGTGAAGGCGGTTCGCGTGGTGTGTTGTTCCGAATTACTTTGGTTGCCTACGGTTATACTTTTGTCGGCAAGGGGACTGTACGAGCCTTCATCAGGGATCTTGAGCACGAGGCCGCCGTTTACAAGCGCCTCAAACCAGCCCAAGGCATCAGCGTACCCGTATTCCTGGGGATGGTCGACCTCCGAGCCATGAACAAAATATACTATTACGATCACCGGGTCTACATAGTGCATTTGATGTTCCTCTCATGGGGTGGTTACAAGTTGGACGATATTCAGATTGCCAGCGGCATGGGAAAGAGACTTGCAGATGGGACGCTGCAGTCGTTGCGATCGATGCATGAACAAGGCGTTGTCCACAAGGACATTCGGGGAGCCAACATGTTGTTTAACCCGGAAACAGATCGTGTAATGATCATCGACTTTGAACGGTCATCAATTGTGCAGCCGCCGCGGCGTGCCCTGGCTCAGGTGGTACCCAACAAGCGGCCATGGAACCATGAGACGACCGAGAAAAGGAAAGGGCGTTGTGGAGTCTCCGGCCGGCAGCAGAACGGCGGAGATATTGGGGAAGACATTTTGATGGCAAGGTCGACATTCTTGGAGTTAAATTGGTATGCAGTTAAATAATACAGAGACCATCAAAGGTGGATTTTGGGACCGGGTTGGACCGCTGTCAAGCGTGTTTGCTGATGGCGCAACAGAAAACAAGCGCAACCACAAGGCAAAATCAGTCGATACACGAGAATTGATGACTGGCGACCTAGTCCTCAGGGCATAATTAGCAACGATAACTACTTTCTTGGCATATTTTAGCAAGATTGCTGCTAAGTAAATTGTCAATGCTCGATGTGTACGATACCAACCGAACTGATGTCCACGTTTGCGCGTTCAGTGTTCAATGGCTCGTCCAAAGCTGACAGAAGAAGAGCGAGAGACGAGAGCGAGAACGACTCCGTTCAAAGGCAAGACGGCAGATTCTTAAGAGGAAGCAAGCGGCGGACGTTATAAGGGAGGTGAAGCAGATTTCGACAATCCGACTACTCGAACATACGCCGAATGTGTCTCAAACGCAACGAGGGAACGGTGCAGTCACCGACACAGCAGAAGATTCGACGGGTTCTGGCGGGGATGCATTGGGTGGACATGCAGAAGCCCAAGACGACGTGGAGCTCGAGTGCGAATGGACTAATAATGGGATGGCTTACAATAACCTGCCGCATGGTAGCGTCGAGCCCTTCGCTCGAATGCCGTCGTTCCCTTCTCGTCCGATACGGATTGCTAACAGTAGAGAGGTGTTGGATGATGACTACGGCTTGGCTCGATTAATGCGGGCGTCGCGGGGAATCAGATATCGGGCACGACCTTGCACTCCGTGTTGAAGTCCCTCTCAACTATTGACAAGGCCCAGCTCCAGATGAAGCTCAAGGACATCAAGTATCTGATCATCGATGAGAAGAGCATGCTGGGACTGCGACAGCTATCCTGGATCGATAACCGTCTCCGCGAGGCATTCCCGAATAGGAATGAGGAGTTCTTCGGTGGTCTCAACATCCTTCTGGTCGGCGACTTCTTCCAGCTTCCACCCGTGCTACAGAAGCCGCTCTATTACGATAAAGAGGTCCAGGGAGTAGAGACCAAAGGCAGGAACGCGTATAGACGCATCGATAAATCGGTCTTCTTGAAGGTTGTCCAACGGCAACGGGGCGATGCTCAGAAGGCGTTTCGCACAGCTCTCGGGGAATTGCGGCTCCTCCAACTATCGGTCGAGTCCTGGAAACTCCTTTCAACCCGAGTAGAGGCAAAACTAGATGATCAAGAGGTCGCCAGGCTCACCAACGCCTTACGAACATACGCGACTAAAGATAGGGTAAAAGAATATAACCACTACCACCTCGACTATCTCAGCAGGCCAGTCATCCAGGTCAAGGCTAAGAATGTCGGACATGGTGCCGCTGCGGCTCCTGACGACAAGGTGGGCAACCTTGCAAAGCAGATCCCTATATGCGTTGGCGCCCGTCTGATGCTGACGTCTAACCTCTGGCAGCCAGTTGGCCTCTGCAACGGCGCTCGCGGTGCCGTGTACGATATAGGCTGGACACCGGGGGCTGACCTGGTCCAAGACCCTCCCTGGGTCCTTAATTGTGCTGGTACTGGTCGTAGAATTTTGCTTGGTGCCTGTTTGCGATGCACCCTTCCCGGTGATATAGAAATGGAGTTTGGGAATGACGTGTTGGTCCTGTTTTGTGTTGGTTCCTGTTGGGTACGACTGTGCTGGCGGAGGTAGTGCTTCTTCAATCTCTTCTTCCTCTGCTTCCTCCCCCTCTGCTGCTTCTTCTTCTGTTTCTTCGTCGTCCTTTTCTTTTGCCCTCTCTCCTGGGGTATCTCCTCTATCTTCGTGATCTACAATATTTACTGGGTTTGTTTCTGGGACCTGGGTTGTCTGAATTGGCTCTGTGCCGCTCATCTCGGCATCCTGTAGGGGGAAGGCGTCTCCGTCGCCCTGTTCCACAGCTAGTGGGAGTTGGTCACTGTCAGTTTGCTGTGTATTGTTCTTTCGTTTGAAGTCTTCTTGTCCTAGTTGCCTGGCGTAGATTAGCTGAGTCTTCGAGAGTTTCTGGAAGCTGCCGCGGAGCTTCTGTGGGCGAGCGAAGCAGTTCTCGTAGTTGGCTTCATGTGCGCCATAGCAGTTTGCGCATTTTGTCGTATTGCCGCAGCTGTCAGCGCTGTGCACGTCATCTTTGACGCCACAGCGCACACAGGTGTGCCATGGGATTTGTTTCTCTGCAATATCTAGGTCGATGCATGGGCCCCATTCGTTCTGCTTCTCAAGGATAAGCTGCTGAATTTTCTCGTTCCGGGCCACAATTGCCCATCCTGTATTTGTTGGCTTGATGTCTTGGATGTCCTGGGATGCAATAGCAAGCTTGTCCTTTAGTGCGAGGCGAATCTGTAGGCCCTTCTCGAAGAACGAGGAGCCACTCTTCAAGCGGAGAAGGACCCTGCGATCGGTACGATCCGCGATAGTTGTGGTTTGGCGGCGGTCGGGGTGGACGTGCACATCCCCTGGTGCCTGGCGTGAGGCATTTTTCGCGATGTTGGCGAAGCTCACCGACTTGTCGCTTCTGGTGTTTTCTCTGGCGGCCGCGCTGGCGGCGTAGGTTTGTTTGTCCCTGTGAGTGAGCTTGGAGCCGGTGTGTTCTTATTTCCTGGTATGAGCGGTTCTTCCGCGCGTACAAACTGGTTCCAATGTCGGAGGAGGGTGTTCTGAAACTCATTGGCAATGTGTAGTCCGTAACCCGTGGTGAATTTTCGCGTGCAGGCTGTTATTGCTTCTGCGTAGGTTCTGAGGACCTTAGCGCGTATGTCAAGTCTCTCCTTCTGTGTCTTGATGATTTCTTCGGTCTCAGCTTCCAGATCGAAAACCGGGGTAGACGTTTGTGTGGCGTCATCCTCTTCTGCGAGGGCTGCAAACCTGTTGGTTGTGCTGTCTTGGGTGCCCTTGTCCAGTCGTCTGTTGCGGCGATGTCCTCTGTCCCTGTCGTATGCTGCAAGACTCCGGGTTGGGCTGCTGCTGGGTTGAAATGGCTGCAAGGTTACCGGAGGGCCTGTTTTCAGGAGCTGTTGGCGAGCTCTGAGGTTGAAGCTATCCGGGTACTGCTCGTCAAGCTGAGCCCCAGCGCCACGCTCTGGCGTGGCTGGTTGGGAGATAACCATAGCCACGACAGCGCAGCAGCGCTCGGGATGTCTTTGCAAGTTTACTTAATGCGAAAGTGTTTATTTCTCTACGTCACTGTCTGTCTACAAGGTAGGTACCCCTGTAGATGTAGGAGGAGAGTTGGAAACGCTGCATACTTATTATTCTTACGAACCACATAGGGTAGACGACGAAGACAGTTCAGCCAGGGAGGCATTGGACGCCAGTGTGCGGGCCACAAAACACATGGGGTACAACCGGGCTTGCTTACGCTGTACTGGCTCGCTTATTTGGACAGGGGTTGCGTAGCCAGCTTCACGATATTTCATTGGACTTCATTGCGCGGGAGCTAAAAACGCCTACGACAGGGGTCTCGAATGGTTAGTCAGCGGGTGTGCGGAAGGGGCCATTGTGGCCGTCAAAATGTGTCTTTAAACTGGAATAAAATGGATGCACGGGAAGTTGCAATTAATATGTACAAATAAATAGATTAATTACGCTATTGGCTATCTTCTAGTATAATTTTTAGTCCATCATAATTCGTGGTTGGTGGGTGGTGCGCGCTGAAAGCCAAATTTTGTTGCAAGTCGAATTTCATCACCTGTCACGGTTGACGCGCCCAATTTTGGTACAAAACCGCGTCTGGCATACCCAGGTTCCCCCCTTGAACTTGCCATTTACATCAACTAGAACTAGAATCCAGCACGCCTCACTTTTGGATTGTGAGTTTCACAATGGCCAAGTTCAAATATTGGCTCTCGGCTTATGTGGGGGATCCCTACTTCCGCGTGGAGGATGAAGGCTCGCAGGCAGTCACTCGTCCTGGCCAGGGGATCCGTGCCCCCGGTCGGGCTGCCATTGACTTCCGTGCCAGATATGGCCAGTCTCTACGTGTTCTGAAGCGTAATGTGATTAACCATATGGACTGGCAGAGTCCATATGTGTCGTCCCTTATTTCGACATACCGTGACGAAGAAGCCGCCTGGGCTGAGGCAGAGCGACGAGTTGCTCGTGGAAGACGGAATGTGACCATCACCGTAATCGATGCTCAGTTGGTGTATGGGCGGGTGGAGTATCGCAACTTACGTCACCTTGCGCATGAGCTGAACATTCCAATCCCACGTCAGGCCTGGCACAACTCTGAGCACGAATATGTCTTCCTCCATTACATCCCACAACGTGCGGTGCGAGATGTCATTCCTGTGAGTTGATACAACCCAGACTACCAGGCCGACCACTGAGGGTGGAGCTGGGAAGTCTTTTGCCGTGTTTTTGCTTGGGAAACTCTTGCGGAGCCGTTGTACTGAGGAGACTGCAATGGCGTAGGCTGGGGAGAGGCGGATCCGTTGTTTGTAGCGGCGGCGATTAGGTGGCTCCATATGGGCTTTGAGGGATGAGCCTGGACAAACTTATGACTTGCCAGCAGACGTGGGTTATTATGTGGCTCATGCAGCATGATGGGCAGTATGATGGGAGACTTTAGTACAGTGCATACAATAGTGCTAAGATGAGGCATTTTATTTATTTTACGCTCGTTACACGAACCAGGGTTGTGGGATCTCTCCTGAAATAGAAACTGAGAATACCTGCAGAAACTCCATCCTTTGTTCTTCTCGGCACCATTCAAGCGGCGTTTTTGTCATCATATGTCTCGGCGGAGAATTGACGAATTTTTCGAGTTCATCCTCATCGCCAAGTGTATCCAAGACGCTCATCGATTGATTGATTCGCTCGTACGGAGTAGCTTCCCGTCGTTCGTTACCCGAACAAGCCAACTCAGACGAGAGCGGCCGGTCTTTGTATTTCGCCCAAAGGCGCCGTGCGCCATCCATGGCCGTCTGCTGCCATTCCTCGGCCCAATGGCGATCAAGGTACCTGCGGCGCTTTTCTGGGTGGAGCAATAATGCCCTGAGAGCTCGATCGGTGTTCTAATTTGCTGTTTTGCTTGATTGGAAATGAGTTCAGACAGCTGATTGAGTACAGCATGCTTAATTGCCCTCCAGGCTTCGAACAGGTCCAGCGTGGACTTTCTCAGATGAGCTTTAAGGAGCGCATGAATACCCACCACTCTCGATGTGGCGACATTCCCGAAATGAGAGTACTGATCAACCCATGCCTTCACCAACCTCTCTTTGTACAGATCAAGCCATTGGGTCTGGATGTATGCAACTTGCCCTACATAGTCTGGGACGTACTTCCTCTCGAACGCTGTGACACGCTCTTTGAAGACATGCTCACTTGGCGAGCTTACTATTGAGTGCCAAAACTGAAAGAATTCAGTCCATTTGTCCGTTGTTGAAGAAAGTGAGATCGTATCCTCGGAAGAAGGAGTTTTGAAGGCAGGCTTACACCGGTGAAGAACAGCCTTGTTTGCGTGCCAAAGACAAAGGAGTGAATGAGCAGCAGGAAAGACAACTTCGACAGCATTCATGCACGCAATGCAGCGGTCTGTTAGGATCACGGACGGGGGTCTAGCTTTGCAAGTCTCATAAAGAGATCTCAGCCTATCCAAAGCCCAATGGAAGTCTTCTTCTGTCTCACCGCTGAGAAATGCAAACGCAATGCAAAATGAGCGTTGGCAGGCATCAACGCCAATCATGTCCAGCAAAGGCATCCTGTATTTGTTTGTTTTGTAGGTGCAATCTAACAGCAGCACATCGGGATAACTCTGTAGATATTCTAGCGAGCCAGGTTGTGCAAACAGTACAGCTGTGACCCGTCTACTTTCATCAAATCGCATTCGATTCCAGAATCCTTCCTCGTCGAGATGATTAGCAAGTGCATGGATGCTACTTTGACCAGCACACATCTCTCGTCTCACTGCCGCAATGCGATTGTAGACGTCTTTTTGTGTGGCCGTAGATGCAGATTGATGCCGCAAATATGTCCTGATATCCTTAGGTGCGATACCAGCATTGGCAAGATTCATTAGCAAATTAGTGTCATCATCATTGAACTTGCGATGAACTGGATGAGCCGTAGAGCACTGGCTTGGCTCATGATTATGCAACGAAAAACGCGGGTCTTGCCGGTGTCGAAGAGTCCAGGGTTTTTTGTCGAGTGACTCCTTCGCTAGAACGGAGAATGGACAGCTGGTTCCACGACTTGTCGTTTTGCGTTGTCGCTCTGCGGTCTCACTTGGGTGGTCGGCAAGATCGATCGCACGCGTATGTGACAGTCCGTTTCCCGCTCCTCTCCGTTGTTGACTTTCCAGTTGTGAAGGCATACCCCCTCGTCACAGCCCACGCATTAATGGAGCTGAAGAGTGCATCTCGTGATAGGTAATCTGCCTCTGGAGGTAGACAGTCACTGGGAAATGACGCAGCAAACGCCGAACTAGGAAGTTGGCTCATGGCTCTACAAATGAGTGGAAGAGTGAAGACATGTTTAGGGCAAGCCAGTACTAAGGTCAGTACAAATTTTTCGTAGGCGGGCACCCGCGAACCTAGGCGCTGCCCAATATCTGACCGCGAAATTGACGAGCCAGGATCGTTGACCGCGAAACCCAAAATGGGCCTAGTATCATGACCGCAAAACCCAAAAGGGAAATTTACGCGGACCCCAATCTTCGAGCAAAAAGACCCCTACGAGAGTGTTAGAATTCAAGAGAATGGCAGAAGATAGCCGGCGAGATAACAAGACTGGGGTTGCAGTACGACTGATGAGAGAGGCACAATCTTTTTGGAGGAAGGACTTGGTCTCGGCTTTGGAACTATATTCAGCTCTATTTGTTTACAATCAAATTTAGTTCCGGTCCATTGAGTTGGATGACAAAGATAACCTGCTGCCTTGAACATTTGTCAAACCTTACCTTGGGGCTTGGGCCGTTCCCCAGGACGCTTTGGACAAGATACATCTCCAGTCATGATGGGGAAGCCCATATGGAATTCCACGCTCGATATATTACGTCAGAGCCAATATTATCGACCCGATTGGGCCAGGTCAACGATGTCGATGGGTTCTGCGTCCCGAGACGGCTGCGTGGTTCTGGTGCTCTACTTGACGAAGGAAGAGTCTCAATAGCTGTGAAGACAATCACTGGCACGCGTAAAGTCCATTATTCCGCAGTGAGCCTTGCCGACTGTCGCGCATTCCAAGCTGCAGCCTCTGGACAGATATGGGATGATAACTCTATGCCTATTAACTGCGGCCGATTCACTGGCATCGTTGTGTTTCAGCCAATGTTATATCACTAGTTACATTCAGTTGTGCAAAGAAGAGCAGTAGGATCCACCACGTCTCCCTGACGATGGTGCAGCTGCCGCTAATTACATCTAGCGTCTTACTTGATTAGACGAAGAGACACAAAGCTTGTTCGATCTTGTGCCACACATCATTGTCGAGACTACGACACGCTTGGAAATCCTTGTGAAAGATTGCAGAGAGACAATGGAAAAACTTCTGGGGCACGCGCTAGATGACCAAGCGAAGCCTGATTACTCCGTCTTTAAGAAGAGATGGAATTTTCTGATAAAAGCCCAACAAGAGATTTAGGAGGAGCTGTCGTCAACATTTCCGAAGCTCCGAGAATTTTCGCGAAGACCAAACGTGCTCTGCTCACGAGCCCACCTGTTCAGTCCAGCGCAAGTAGGAGGTGATCCAGTGGCCAAATGTATTATGTAGCTTCTGCTACGTGAATATATTGGCGATCAGCCGTTACCGAGTGATCCTTACGACCTCAGAATGTACTACGCGGTCTGCACCTGCCCTGGCTTCATGGGGTGGTTCTGCCACCGTTTGCTGCGTGTCGTCGCCCAGAGAGTGGACGTGAAGTGTTTCGGTTGACACCGAGCACCATAAGCCTGCACTAGATGTGCAAATTGAACAGAGACTTGTCATTTCGCTTCTTTGGCCAGGGTACACTGGACAAAGTACCTCTCACTGTCACTTCAGAACTGGAGCTGGAGTAAGGTCTTGCACATATACCGAGCCTTCTGCAATGCTGGGCCAATGATCAGATGTAAAAACAAGGATGGCCAGAGGTACTTTGGCCCGTCGTATCTGACCGCCATCTTCTGACACTCCTTCCTTTCTGACAAGAAGAGCAGCACGGGTCTTGGGGCAGGGACACTAGCCCCAACGCAGTCCGGTCGCAGGTATTGGAGGATGCCACCGACGCTGGGTGAAATGGCGGCCGTTCGCTCTCCCATGTGTAGTTTCCGAGCAGTGTCATCTATTTTTTTTTTCGAAGCGGCACACGGATCGTCCGTCTTTGGGACGAAGGCAACCAGCTGCCATTTTGCATGTCTATGTATGTGTGGACGCCTCCAAACATGGGCCAGAGAAACCAACCGCGATGGTCTGAAACCCGCCAGATGCAATGGCTGGCACTGATGCCCCTTTGTACATGAAATAATACTTATAGCTATGACATCGCTTCAACTTCCCAATTTGGAGACGCCTTGACCCTTGGGCCAGCTTTCAGTTCTGCCGGCAGTGCCTCTGTATTCTAGGTGAGCCTTGTCTCCAGCGCGTGACCTACACCCAATCTGAACATTTGCAACACACTGAGCTCGTGGGTTCAACAAAGAACATCTCGGACGTACGATAGGTAGCATTGTAAACTAGACATGAGGCGCCTCAGAATTTGTGGCTACTGCCTGGTGGAGGTAGTCAACTTCAGCTCAGGCAATGCCCTGTGATAAGAATGGCTTAATTGGAGGGTTGCGAGAAGCACTTAGTCCGAAGAACAGGGACAATTGCGCGCGCACTGCATCCACCAACGCTCAGCTACAGAAAGAACCTTCACTTGTAGCTCCTCGCTAAGCGGCGCAAATGCTCATTGCACGATCTGCAGTCAGCCCACCCCTCAGAACTCATATGTCCCTTCATAAATTCACAGTCTTCCTCAGATTCGTAGGAGGCTGAAGGGTCGATTGTGCCTTTCTTCCCCTTTCGCTTCTTCTTCGAAGCCACAATGAAATCGTCTTCCAATGCAATATCCCCCTCTCCTCCCAGTGCCTCGGTAGTGGGACCCGGGGTAGAGACCCACAGTTCAGCCGCTGGAAGGGTTTCCTCTGGCTTGCCATCTGTCGAGGTTCTTAAAGATTCGATGTCCCCCGAATCTGCACTGGGAGTGAACACGCATTTGGTGAGTGACGTGTCAAAATCACTGGCATTTTCAGCTCCTTCGGCGATGATTGGGCCAGAGGTTTCAAGAGGATCGTGCGAAGCCCCTAGCGACTGGACCAGACCCTGTAAAACAATCTCAACCACAGACATTGTGCCAGTAGTTGTAGTCCGAAAATCAATGGTCATTTGGTTCGTTAGCAATGCCCTCGATCGACTTTTCAGGTACTCGATGAACCACTCATCGTCCGTGTTCGGGTTTGGATATGCATGCTTCGCTACTTTGATTATTGTAGGCATCTCCAAGTTCTCTCCCAGCTTTTCGATCCCACCTCGAGCGCTTTCTTCGAGACCGAGAAGCCCGTATTCTCTCGCCGCAACATAAACTAGGATATGAGTGGTAAATTCCGCGATGTCCCTTTCCAGGGCAGTTGTGCCAATCGGTTGTAGAATCTGGTATGTCCTTGTATAGAGGAAATGCACCACACTATGTCCGACATCCCAGGAAATTTCGTTGAGGTGGAGGGAGTATGTGCCGTCCCATCCATTACATAGACCGTGTAACTTTGAATACTCCAACAGAACTTTGGGGACCTTGCATGGGGTTCCACCGCCCCTAAAATAAACATCGACGTAATTACCGACGTATGGGCTATTCCGCGTTAAATTAAACATTGTAACGTATGTGGTTCTGTACTTACGAGGATGTTGGCCGAGTATCAGTATCAGCAACGTTTTGATCCTCTGGCGAAGGTGCACTATCAGACTCAGCAACCTTCTCATCCGTCGGCAAAAGGGCACTCTTGTTCTTCTTCTTCTTCATCTTCGACGTCGGCGGGAGTATAGATTTAGAATACCGTAACAGAATATATGTTTTGATTGAATGAAGGGGTATATCACGTTTGATGAAAATAGGAGAGCGATGGAGAGCTTCATGGTAAAAATACTATGAGAAGGGTGTGCGGCGTACTGAGCCTTGACACATCAACATTACTTATGTGGCCTGCCATGAAATGCAAATGCATTCTTGCCGACCTACGACTCCATTTCCAATGCCACCTCACCTTGCAGATTCGCTGGGTGGTGGGGGCAGTCGCATTGCATTTGTACTCGCTGACAACAAAAGAGTCGCCACCCCAATGTACGATACCAGCACGATGGACCATCTTACGGCAACAAACGGCACAGCCAAGCTGCCATAGTAGTAAGATCAAACGCGGCTACATATTATGCCCTGAAATCTTGTTCTTGTCCATGAACTATGCTGCCACACTGTCGCGGCCCAACAGTAGAAAGCCGACTTTCGTAAAACAGGCTGTAGGCAGAGGTTGCATATGCATACAGCTTGTCACTCCTGACTGAGAACTTGTCTCCGCCACTTCCCTCAGACTTGCATGAAGAAATGTTGTCTGAACACACAGTGCTGAAAGACGAGATTTGCGTCAACGAGGAGACGGACAGTTGTGCAATGTATTGACCGACCACCCGACCTTTGATGGAAGGCTGACATACGTAGACAGGGCCTGTTGAGACTTCACTGTGCATGACCTCTCCAGATCTTTTTGTCGCTCATTCACGCTTCAAAAATGACACCAGGAGCGATGGATATTTATTTGGCGATTTATACCAGTGTGACTACAAACCCCATAGCGAGGTATGGACAGAATGTGTGAGCACTCCTTGATTGCCACACGACACCTATTTTTTTGTGCTTGGAGGACAGCTCGGCGATGATATGCAGCACAACTTCATGGGGCGTCGCAGTGGGGATACTTAAGTGCCAGACTGGTCAGATGATATGGAACGGCGACCGAAGTTGTCCAGATTCCTTAGTGCGAAATTTGTAGGCGATTAGCATATCGTGACTGCCGAGACTAATCAGAATCGAAGTCGCCCTCGTCTGTCTCGTAGCTCATGCTCATAACGTCGCTGTCCTCGAATGGCACCCTCAACAACAACGGGAGGGACGAGTACGAGTGCGGGAACATGTTCATGCCCGCGCGGTTGGTAAATTCCCCGCACGAGATCCCAAACGGGTAGCAGCTGAGCTTGGCATCCTCAAAGGCTATCCTAGTCACATAGCTCAACACGCGCTCAACACGAAGGCATCGCTGTCGGCGTCACGGGCCACATGCTCAACCCAGGGGGCGTACCTGTTCCACGACGTGGAGAGCGAGGCGTGCGTTTCCTTGCCCTTGATGGCCTTGAATAAAACAAGCGTGTCCGTAAGCCTGTAGTTGGGCGGATCGATTCCGTACTTCAGCATCATCCGGATCAACCAGATGTGATGGTGACATGCCCCGTTGTGGGCCGCGAGCATGATGTTGTTTGGTGCATCGAGTCGATCCATGCGATGAAGTCTTTAATCGCCCTGGCGGGCTCAGCCGCGAAGGCGGTCCAGAACATCGGTGGGATCGCCCTCAGCGTCGGACTCCTATTGGTCCTCACACTAGTCCTGTTGAACGAGCTGAAGGTCGTATTTTTCTTATTGTTTTCCCTCTATCTGCTCGATCTCGCCGTCCTTGCTGAGCTGGAGATCGTAGAAGATCAGGGTCATGTTGTCAAAGTCGGTCTTCCCCATGGACCTCTGCTTGACCTCGTCCCTCCTGAAGTGGTCGAGGCAGTATGAGAACCCCGTCCTCAGCGTCATTGGGGGGGACTCCGTGGTGCCGGACGTTACCCTGCACTCGTCATTCTGGCACGGCACAAATCCACCAAACATCACCACCAAACCTTCCCCTGTATTATTACTTTCTTGGCATGGAATTGTTAAGAAAGTAGACTAAATTACACCAATTTGCTTAACACTACTCGAAAACCTCGTTTCTCTGCGCGTTGCGCAGCCTCGGTGGCGGCGATGGCAACGGCCACCCCCAGCCCGCCATACGAGCCAGATCCATTTGATCTCGGCATCTACACACCCAAGAACTTAGCTCGAGGTGCCCGCGCAGCCCTCCTCCGAGACAGCTCCCCCGTGGAGACCACCGACATTGGCGTTTCACCTGCACGTGCAAGGACGGCCCAGACGCCCTCGTCGCCACTCACCCGGATGTGCAACGCTGCGATTGCGGAAGGGCAGCAGCACGACGAATTCCCTGCACTGCCTACGACGGTCACAAATGAGCAGCGGTCGCCATTGACATCACAGTTGCGGCTAACCAGCTCGTCGACGAGCAAGTCGCTGCCTACAACGCCAAACTCAGGGTCTTCCGAACCTTCTGCGCACATTTCAACGAGGCTGCCAAGGAATTTACTACCGGACCGGAACGCGACTTCGCTAAGCACTTCTCCAGTAGCTTCCTCGAATTCTGGAAACAAACCCTGGCCAACACCAATTGTGCATCTACACCAACCTACAGCAGCATTGCCGCGAATGCCACTGCCCCTTCAACTCGGTTTGCCACCCCGAACACTACCCACTACCCACCACAAAAACCTGCTACCACTTATCGTCAAGGGCAACGACTACCGGCCCCCGCCCCACCTCGAGAAGACCTCCGGGTCTTCATCCGCCTTGAAGCCGACGCTCCGGCCAGAAACCACATCGGCTACGCCATCCGAGCTCATGTAGCCAGCAAGACGGGCCTTGAGCTCAATCGAATCCCGCAAGTCCTCCAAGTGAACACCGGATGGGCCATTCGCGCCGCAGACAAACTCACCCGCGATCTGCTTGTAGAACGCCAAGCCGAATAGGCCGATGATCTCCGGCACGGCCGTTGAGACAAGCCAAAGATGGTACACCTATGCCGTTGACAACTGCCCTCGAAGACTTACCGACCTGTACGGAAACGAACTGAACTACGACGCTGCCGTCCATGACGAAATAATCAACCAGACGGGACTCACGCCGGCCAGCATCCGAGTCCCTCGCCGCGACAACGAACAGCTTCCATACAAGACACTCATCATCTCCTTCCTTGAACCGACAAAAAGACCTTGGAGCCTATTTGGCACCAGCCGACTAGCCAGACACATCGAAAGAACGAACCCTCCCAGGCAGTGCGAGAACTGCTGGGACTACCACACACAACATGCGTGCAACAGACAAACACGATGCAAACGCTGCGGAAAGACAAACCACGCCAGTGACAGCTGTACTGCCTGGGAGGCAGTGTGCCAACTGCCTCGGACCACATGCCGCGGACCAAGCGGCATGCCCGGCGCGGCCAAAGAGAGACCATGGCCTGATCGTCTCCCCAAAGAACAACGAGCATTAATCAGACAGATGGGATCCCGCCTTTTTCAGCAACACCAGGCCGCACAGCAGCGACAGCATTCTGAGACGGAACCTAGCGGCCAGCCAGCAGCAGAGGCCGCCGCAGAACAACAGCGTGCTCCGACGGCAGTCATGGAACTGCCTCAGGAACACGTCAACCCCCAAGCCCTGACTAACTTCTTCACCTGCACCCTACCAGTTCCGCCATCGTTGTCCCCGATGCGCCCCAGGGCCGTGGAACGTGGACCAGAAACGGCGCCGAGACGTCCTCTGCCCACATCGCCTAAGCGGCGCCGTGCTAATACCAACCCGTCCTCTCCATGAGTCGGCGGCCAAGGATTCACAATTCCGATAGGAAGACGCTGAAGGTCTTCCAAGCGAATGTGGGCAAGATCCCGCCAGCCCACGATTGCGCCCTGGCACTGGCCGACTCGGAAAAATATGACATCGTCCTTCTCCAAGAACCCTGGACAGAGGCAAAGAACGCAAGATGCCTCACCAAGACTCACCCAGTCTACGACACCTACTCACCCGTAGACAGCTGGGACAGCAATAACACGCGGCCGAGGGTCATGACATACATTCGTAAGGACTCACGCATTCTCGCAGACCAGAAACGACCGACACTCACCCGAGACATCCTGTGGGTTACGGTGAACGGCGTCACAATCGTCAACTTCTATCGCCAACCCCACTATGACGTCTCCCTAGACATCCTGCTCCGGTGGCCGGCACCAGAAAGGACCCTTGTGGCTGGTGACTTCAATGCTAAGCATTACTCCTGGGCCGGAGGACAGCAGGCTGCCAGGAGCTTAGCTGCTTAAAACACATTTACTTGATAGGGCCGTTGAGGGACGCGGGGCTCGAGCACGCACAAAGACGCCGATTGTCCACCTGAAGCTGATCAACTGGACTACGTCAGTACCGGAACGTTGAGATGCAGTGTAACGGTCCCAGCAGAGTACATTGACAACTCGCGGAGCGGCTGCTACGGGTATCAAAAGATAAAGAAAGAGGAAACAGAATAAGAAAAGGAGAGCTGAACGAGCTCTAGAGTTCCTGAGCTCGCCGCTGCCAATGTTGCTGGTGGGTCCCAGCCACCATCGCGCTAAGCGAGTTACATACTTCTCGCTTCGGGAGAGCAACCGCACGATGCGCATGGCTACCCGTCTAGTCAACAGGACTTGGAGGATGCGTCACACGGCTATACAGTCTTTCCCCGGCATGATCCAAAAGACCGTACAGTAGTTCAAATGGGCCAGGTCACAACTTCACAACAATGAGAAGAAATGCAGTATTTGCAGCCGCCTTGAAGCCAAAAGGGGTTACCTCGGCGGAGTTGAGTGACCCGTCTCTATCGCTTTTGCAGCAATTCCTGTTGCAGGCGGACCCTCCAGAAAGATATGTTCAAGTTAAGCATGTGATGGCGTTGGAATCAGAGCCGGACGATGGTGACGATGACGATGGTATTACGGTAATGAAGAGTCAGATTTGAATAGGGGCAGTGCAGACTTTTCGGACGATCTCGCGAATTTGGTGTTTATACAAAGGCTGTGGCTTAAATAGACCTGTTGAAATCATGTCCACAGAAACTTAGGTATATTCAAAATATTTAAACTGCTTATTTCCCTGAATGGCCGGATCCCCTGCCTGAGTTACTCCAATTTGCCTCAGGCGGTGACCATGCTAGGTGTCAGATCGTGGCTTGTGGCGCTCCGTTCACAGGATGGAGGTTAGTTCGATATATGAGAAACCAGCTGTTCATTCTTTGGAACAAAATAATCAACTTGAGTTTACTTTCAAGAGTAGAATTGTTGGCGTGATTTTGTGCCACCGTATTTCTAACACCATGCTTGGAAACCCGAGTTGCCATGCAGCAATTACAGGGTGCAAGCTTGCTTTCCTGCTTCCCTACTTTCCTCCTTTGCTTAAATACAATAAATTGAATGGCAATTTTGTTTTGAGAAACAGCGGCCCAGCCCCTCAAACCACCTATAAACTCTCATTTTTTGCCACTTCCAGAGCCTTTGCTCTGACCATTGCCGTTGGGGGAGATGTACGCGGAACAACCCGCTCCGTTGTTATAGTATGTGCTTCCATTGGGGTTAGAATAGTAGTAAGAACCATCCCTACATCATATTAGCACGGCTCGATTAACATGAGTCTTGACCAGTGTCTAACTTATTCGAGTAGTGGTAGGAGTTAGAATTGCTGGACCCGCTACCATAGTCCCTCGCACAGTAGTGATTTCCCTGTAGCAAAAACATTCAGCGAACTGTATACATAAGGGCAAACAAAGATACTAGAGAAAAAAATTGCACTGGGGGGCCAGACCTGGCTGTTGGTGCCAGAACCCTTATACGAGTAACCAGGCATTTTGCAGTGTATTCAGCGAGTTGTTGCGATGGGGTAAAGGGGTGGAGGAGAGCACCGCGTTGTGGAAACTCCACGTCTGCTTTAAATATGTTGAGCAGCAAAATGGGGCAGCTTGAGGACAAGAATCGTATCACACCCTGCCGAATACCAGGCCCAATTATAACAAAGCAAATTTGCCAACCCCACACTTTATGAATGTGGTTACCGAAGTCAGAGGGGAGATCTCGACATCTTACAGTGACTAGAAATTAATGTCGAGCCACCGCCCCACATCGCCAAAGGCCTCATATTTCCAATGCAATTATTTTATTGAATTACTCGGCCAAATCAGGCTCTTTTAATTGCAGACTAGATGCCCTATATTCTCTAGGTTATAGAGAATAATGCAGTGTGTTTAGTACTTTGTGTACCACCCATTTGCAGCTTCTACAGCAGTAAGCCTGCGTGGCATTGACTCAATTAGCTTCTCAAGCAGCTCGTCGGCCATTTCCTCCCAGATTTCTATAGCAGCTTCACAGAGCCTTTGTAGCGATGTGTTGTTTTTTAGGGCCACTGACAGTTCTGGATAGCGCTCATAAATACGCTCTTTTAGCAGCTTCCATAGATTTTCAATTGGATTTAAGTCAGGCGAGTAAGGCGGCCAGTCCACTATAGTAAGCCCATTCTCAATTGCCCACTCACGCAGCCACCTTTGCACTATTTGAGCTGTATGCGTGGAGGCATTATCTTGGGCGAATATTAAATCAGGTTCTGCAATAGTTGGAAGCTGATCTTGAAGGCATTCTAAGATACGGCGGCTAGTAAGGCCACCACGAGGGGATTCCGGGTCTCCAAGCAATGGATATAAAGAAGTCCGACGATTAAAGCAAAAGGCTCCCCAGAACATCTGTGAATGTCTTGTTGGCTTGACCTTTGGCTGTACATAAGCCCTTGATAGTCGCTGGCCCTATAAGATAGTTAGTAGGTGTGTTATTTACAATAGAAGTTGACTTACAAGTTGGTGGAAAACCCACTTGTGCCTCTCACCTTGGCCACGGGCGATTGTGGTCTCATGTTACGACCCAACCGCAGGCTGCAGTGTAGAACCCTTGGAAATTTCGGTTGTGTGATGTGGAGCATCGCGCACAGAGCGGCTCTGCGGTTGTCAGAGAAACGCGACATCATCAGCTGATGCGCTGGATACAAATCACTAATCGAAAGACTGAGGGGATCAAGAGTAAGGAAATTCGCGGACTTTCAGGTCGCAAAAGCACAATAATTACACTATAATGTAGAGTCACAAAACCACCCACTAGTCCGCATCGCCAGCTTGAATGGCCACATGCATACATACATGTGCCAGGCAAGCGAGTGCAAGAGGAGAAATATTGGAGTGAATAGAAATAGGCATATGCAGATGTGATCTGGTGCATTATGTCAAGTGGCAAGGCCTGTGGGCGAGCGGGTGATGGTGCAACCATGGCACGGAAGTCTGCACAAAAATGGCTTGTCTTCAAGAAGAATTGCCCAAGCGGCGCCGCGCAAACACGAACCCGTGCTCTCCATGAGGACACGGCCAAGAACATATGGAAGTCTTCCAGGCGAACGTGGGCAAGATACCAGCCGCCCACGACTGCGCTCTAGCACTGGCCGACTCCGAAAAGTATGACATCGTTCTTTTGCAGGAACTTTGGACAGAGACAAAGAACTCCCGATGCCTCACCAAGACCCATCCAGCGTACGAGACATATTCCCCTGTAGACAGCTGGGACGACAACGACACGCGGCCCAGGGTTATGGCATACATCCGCAAGAATTCGCGGGGTATAGTAGATCAAAGGCGACCAGCACTTACACGCGACATACTATGGATAACAGTCAACGGAACAACCATCGTAAACTTCTACCGACAACCCTCCCACGATGCCGCACTCAATGTTCTGTTGCGGTGGTCACGGGAAGACATTGCCTCCCTAACGTCTCGCTAGATTGCGGAGACAGAGATGGTGCGGAAATAAGGCTAACCCTATCCGACGGAGTCAAGTTGACATGTTGCGGTGGGGAATATTCCCGAGGGTTAGTTGGGATGATGCCGTCAATCAGCTGGCACGAGGCAGCATTCCCTTGATTGATTACCCGCTACTTAGCCTCTAATGCCTCTAATGTTGACGGCAAACCACTCTTTCGCGTTCGGTCTCTATCCCTCCTTACTCTAGATTTCTGGTGCTCACCCAAGAGCTAAGTAGCATATTGGTTAGTAATTCGCCTACAGAAACAAAGATTCCAGTGCAATATTGGCAGACACGACCGCAGAATGTGTCAGAGCATGCAAGGGATGGTGATTGGAGCTACGACCTCGTGTTGCCTACCTCGCTGCATGCTTACGGTCTCAGACAGCTGAAGAAATAAAGGAGTTGGAGAACAAGCGTGGCCCGCTATGGCCATTGTGGCTTGGTTGTTGCTTCGTTGGGCAACAAGCTCTGTCACACTGCAAACGGCATGTGATACTACCTTCCTAATACGAGGGAACATCGTATGGTCGTAGTATGCACACACTGTTGCAGAGAGGAACTAGAACTACTACTGTAGTGGTGAGGGTCAGCCTCTGTACGACGGTAAGTATCCCGTTGCTCTCTTTCAATCAGGAAATGTTCAGTTATCCAGACAGGTATTGGATACCGACAGAACAGGGCAGTGACTACCGCGCAGTGGGTGTAACGGGCTGAGCCCGAAGGTGGCCCCGCTTGCGCTCGCCAGTAAGCGAGCTTAGCTGCGTCGAGCTCAGGAGCTCAAGAGCTCCTCGAGCTCTCCGTTCTTTCTTTCCTTCCTCACCTTTGGATACTCGTAGTAGTCATCTAACTAGTTGTCAATACACTCAGCTTGAACTGTTACACCTTAACTAGTAAATTCGCGGGCCGGGCGTCAGGGGCACGGGGCTTACTCAGCCAGAAGCTGTTACAAACCAACAAATTGATTGCATTGCAGAAGAGAAGAACTGAAGCTCTCGAGGAGCTGGCCGTTAAGATTAATTAGCAGATTCACTTTATAGGACCAACCAACAGATCTGAGTGTCCGATCAAGGATTATATTGTGTTATCAATCTTGCTCTAGTCGACCTTGCACCGCTTAACCACGTTCGCCTTCGTAAATGGTTCGCAGATAATAAGAACCGGACCCGTCGGCACATTCAGCCCCGCACCGCCATATGAGACATCCTCGGCGTATTTGTCCAGCCGTCTATAGCTGATCTTAGGCGAGCATTTCGTCAGACAAACAAGTATAATATCTGAACCCTCTCGACCCTGGCTGCGCAGCAGCTTTGCTCGGGCGATGGCATCATCCTCGTGTTTATAACCGGGTATAAACGGTGCACGGCAATCCAGACTGTCGAAGACCTCTTCCAGCCCCTCTCGAATATCCGCAACGAGTTCAACGTAGGTGTTTTGAGGCACATCTTCAGAACGAGGGAGGTGGAAATATGCGGGGGTCGCTCGGCGGGGGGTGAAGCTCTGTCTGCGGATCTCAACATCTCCAGCAGCCACCCAGCACTGTACTCCATCCTTCGAGCCTGACCTAGATAGCATTGTCCGATTCTGTGACAAGGGCTTTAAATGAGGGCTTGTGAATAGCTTCAATTCAATCTAATACTGGTTTTTGGGTTTAAAAGGTCCTTGGGGAAGTTGATCCAGGACCCTGACCTGGAGCTCGTATATATACATAATAAACCAGGCATGTGTAACCTGACCTAGATGACTGAGGCATTTAGGTTATAGCTGCCTTGGGCTTTTATCCTTGAAACCCTGGCCTGACCTTGTGACCCCTTTGTGGTCCGTCACGATGCATCCTTTGTGCTGATGCAGCCGGTCGCGGCCTGCATTATGCCCCTTTAACCGGATTCGGGCTTTGTGCTACCTTTCCGTATGACAGATTCGAATAACGCCGACAAGACGTCTTTTGAGTACCGTATCGTCGATGGCAGAGTTAATAATGACTGCCCCGAGATGAGGCTGCGGAGGGGCGATCCGTCTAGGGGGGGGCCAGGAGTCGTCGCTACGGAAGAGGAGATCAGATTCAAAAGCTATCTGTCCCACTGAATGTATTTTAACGGCGAAGTACAGAGTAAACGCTCATGAATTGCGTGGCGAAGGGTGATCCAGCCCTCGGATTTTATTCAAGGCAATTCATAGGAGTGCCAAGCCTGTGCATTCTTAAACAGGTGTCGTAAGCTTGCAGTATTTCTGACCCTTGAACAATTGAATTAGCCAGTGATGAGAGCAACAGGCTAAGTGAGGCTGTCAACATACAACCTGCGGCTCGCTGACAAGAGAGCTGCTAATCCGAGCAGAAGTGATAAGTGAGTGAGTGTATTTTCCGGGAAGCGGCCATTGGCTGCTCACGTCTCTTAAACGGGGCACAGGACGTGCTAGGCTACTCGTGCCACACCCCCACTTTTTAGGTTCCGTGTCACACAAAAAGAACGCTCTCTTTGCGGAGCAATTAGTCCCACTTATATTGCCTTGCCACGCCCCCACTCTTTTTCTGCACCCTCAAAGAGGGTGCTGACCACCAAAACGGGCACCCAGCAATCGGGCCATTTTGCGATGCTCGGTCTATTCAACCCCTACGTAGATGCCGCCCACAACCCTCTGCGTCAATTACATACAGTGGTTCTAGTACGCCGTCAAGCCGCTTTTTCCTAGCTATCTTCGCTGTGGCTTCAAACTGCCTTTTCAAGGCGTTGCGGTGCCTCATAGCCGCTCGCTCAACCATCTGTCTCGCAGCTTGAAGAGCGTTTTTGTCAGACTGCCGAACCATTCGACGCCCGTCAGATACTGTAATGACCTGCAGTGGCCTATTCTTTCCAACTTTGCGTTGTTTCCGTAGATCCTCGGCCATCTTGGTACGCGCTAGGTCCTTCATGGTCTGACGGAGCTCGGTCGACTGGACCAAGGCTCCGCGTATAAACCGGTCCATTTCAGTTTTCAGGGCTGGCTGTAACTCTTCCAAGGCTACTTGGAGGTCCTCAATCTTGCTGGCCACCTTGTTCAAGTGCCGTAGTGTATACGGGGTATCATATGGCGATGATGACAAGTTATTTGGTGGCGGGTTTGTCACCTCTCGGGGTGAGGTTGGGTGTAATGCCTGTATCTGATCAAGGATTGGCTGTGGATTCCAAGGCACGATACCAGTCTTCCTGAACGCAGATTGAATAGTAGGAGCCTTGAAGGCTTGCCCTCGAACTGACTCGATTGTAGCCAAGAATTCTGACTTGGTGATGTGAAGGCAGCCATCTCGTACAAGGATGTCCAACGCTTCCGCATGGTAGTGCTTCAATGGCTGGAAGACGACGACATCTAGCGGTTGGAGGATATGTGTAAGATGTGGAGGCAAGCCAAACAGTATAATACTGTGGTCTTCGGCGTACTGGAGAAATTCCACAGTATGGTGTGAGCCGTGACCATCGATTATGAGAAGCCTGTATTGCCCCGTCGTTTTCTGCGCCGTGTGTTTGTCAAAGTGCTTCAGCCATTCAAGACTTAGCTCATCGTTGGTAAACCCCGAAGTGGATACAGCAATCGCAGCATCATCGTGAAGCTCTGGGATACGGTAGAAGGCGCTCTGATGGACCGCTCCCGTAAGAATCAAGAATGCAGGGGTATGTGAGCCACCCGCAGAGATGGCTTCAATTGCAGTAGCAGACTCTCGATTAGTAGGCATACCAAGATACGATGCCCTGGGTCGCCTGGTGACTACCATCCGGCTCTTCCCTACGCCAATTTGGAATCCAGTTTCATCCATATTCCAGATATCTGACCCCACAATCCCATAATCTGTAATACAGTCATAAAGCCGCTCAAAGTAGGTAGTCACATTTCTGATCGTCTCAGCATTGTGACGATTAACTTCTCGAATCCGCTGTGGTAGTACGGAGTATTTATGGCGCTTAATGAAGCGGTCGACCCAGTGCTGGCCAACAGTTGGTGGGTCACGATGTGGTGCAAGTGAGGACTGCTCACGTAGAATCAGGTTTGCCGCGTCTCTGATGAGTTCCTTCCGAATAGAAAGGTTCATCTTATCTAGGCGGCCAA
Organism: Metarhizium guizhouense ARSEF 977; assembly: GCA_000814955.1. Classification (NCBI taxonomy): domain Eukaryota; kingdom Fungi; phylum Ascomycota; class Sordariomycetes; order Hypocreales; family Clavicipitaceae; genus Metarhizium; species Metarhizium guizhouense. Next base: position 36,593 of record AZNH01000127.1, read on the forward strand.
TGTACCTACACAATGCAACCTCTTCAGGTTCCGATAGCTTCGCATTTCTTGCGTGGCGACCGAATTTGGGTAGGATGCCCGAAATCCGACGATCGAGGCGCTGTCGTGAAATGTCGAATTTCTTGGCCACAGCCCCCTTTTTAGCCGTCGGGTTCGTTTTGAGGTACTGAATGGCGTTATTGACGCGTTTCTCAATCGCCGGATCGCGATATCCATCGTGATGGCTGAGAAATACGCGGTAGAATTGGTGATGTGTAGGAAAATGGCCCGATTGCTGGGTGCCCGTTTTGGTGGTCAGCACCCTCTTTGAGAGTGCAGGCAAAAGACGGAACCAAAAAAGTGGGGGCATGGCACGAGTAGTTAGTTAGTGTGTGACAAAAAGATAATATAACAGCTGCCCCCAAGTCCGCGGCAATTACCCCTGGAACCCCTGTGGCTGGAAGTCCAATATCCACTCCATCTCGATCAGGCAATTGTGCTGACCGCGAAACGGATGCAAATTTTAAATTATTTTGGCCAATAGACTGGGGTCTTGGCCGCAAAAACCCAGAACAGACCTAGCGTGCTGTGACCGCAAAAACCCAACCCGGTTTTATTTACATGCACGCAGCTCTAGAAAAACGCATTTTTTTAACCTTTCTGGTTCCGCAAATCTCGTAAAGTATTTTAATGGCATCCAAGTTAATACAACATACAACATTACATGCACATAAGCAAAAGCTCTCGACTAGGCGCCCTGGTCCGCGGTCGGTACAGTACCACCTCAGCCGTAGAGACAACAGAGTGAAATGTCCACCATATCCCAAAAAGGCAACTTTTTTGACCGCGAAATCGATGCAGTGCAATGGGCCACTAAACACGCATACCTCCTTTTTTGATCATGCATACCCTCTTAGTCCTAATTCGGAAGGATGCTCCACTCATAAATTTAGTGTGGCTCACGTCTATGTGGATTTTGAGGTCTTTGAAGTGTTATTTGAAGCTATCAACGCCGCTGTGCCGGCGGCTCGAATTCAATAAATTAAAGCTGACTAGCAGCCTGTTATCGTGAAATTTAGGCGTTGGTGTTGTGTGGCACTAGTAAGTAGCCTTATGTGGCTGTATTAGTATCTTTACAGCAAAAAATGTATGTAAAGGTACCTAATCGGAGGGGGTATACATGATCAAAAAAGGAGGTATGCGTGTTTATTGGCCCCAGTGCAATTGGCAGCGAAACCCAAAATTGGACTAGCGCGATTATGACCGCAGAATCCCAAATGGGAAAGCTAGGCGGACCCGAAGCTGCGCCCAGGTTAACCCCCAACGAGAGGTATAGATAGAATGAGGGTTTGGTGCAGGCTTGAAACAAAAGTTTCTATTGGTCCAAAATTTGTATGGGACAATCGCCAAAGTAGGCTGGATTGGACGGTGGCCCTAGAAAAGTGGGTAAGCACTAGCCACCACGCGTCGCTGCTTCTTTGTTTACTTCTTTGTTTACCATCGCCAAAATTGCCTGGCGAGCTGTTCGTTTGCTTGGCCAAGCAGCCCTTCTTCCATTATTGAAGCCGATGCACTGTGTTATTGGATATGGATTACGGTTCTAGGGGTAATATTAGTCCTGCGTCTGATTTGAGAGTCCATTGCCCGTCTTGCGGCCAAATAAAACCTGCAAGTGACTTCATGACCAGGAGGAAATCTACCAATCCAACTACAACCTGCCTGAAATGCCGGGACTACCGCAATTCCGAGGTAACTGACACCATTGGTATAATATATATGGCCCCCTAACCTGATCAAGCGTGCCAGATCCAGAGGTGCCATCCAAATATTGAGGAACCTCGCCGTCCGTCCTGAGAGGCCTGCCCCGAAGAGAACTGACAGAGAAGCTGGCTTATCGCCAGGTAAGGAGAGATCTGGAACCCAACCCACATCCCCAGAGAGGCTACGGCAACCCCCTACTGCCAGGAGGTTATTTGGAAAGCCAATTAGCCAACCCCGGGTAGTGCTGGGGACGCCAATTCCACCAACCCAGAGCTCGCCGCTCTACCGGACTCTTGCTCCCTCACCACCTGTACAGCCAACGGCCTATCCTATCGCCTCACATCCCGATCCATCTACTATCCGAAGCAGCACACCTAGTATACCTGGTGTGGATTACTCTTACTTGGCTGCTAGGTTCCACAGAGGCGGGAAGGTCTCGCAAGACGACTCCTCCAAGGCCTGGGCGAGGGCCAAGCAGGCCGCTATCCAGCGCGACCATCGTTCACGGCGCCGTGCAGGGGAGACTGTGTCACTGACTCCCACAATATCTCAACTCGGCGCCATTGAAGACTTTGAAGGTCCTGGAGAGGGTATCCTGTGCTATGGTCCCAGTAGTATGTTCAAGCTAACCATGGAAGGTAGATGGGGGTCAAGATCAACCACGGCCGAATGGGTCTTCTGCTGGGGATGGGATGATCAAGGAAGGGGATGACGGAGGCGAGTTCTCTGAATCTGATATTGACGTCGAGGACTATTTCAACTTGCTGCTTTCACCTACTCGGCCGCGGGGGTACCTCGAGCAATTAGGGATAGAGTCTGATTCCGACCCAGGGGACGAAGACGAGGGCGATAACAACGATGGCGTGGATGAGAGCCCTCTTCGCCGTCGCTTACGGCAGACTGCCGCACAGTCAAGGCGTGGTCGCCGTGGCCCTGCCCCTGGTACAGGAGGGCGACCACGAAAATCTCGAAGGCAAAGTCGGTCATCGATACCGCCACGACGTGTTCGGAGTCCGGTGATAATTCCACCTGAAGAATCAGCTGTATTTCATGCACAAGATCCGGTGTGGAATGGCGATCTTGACGCCTCCGCCTTGAGCGACCGCGATAAGGCCACCCTCCGCGAGTTCTGGACCATGCTGGACAATGATCAGATGGAATATTGCAGTAGATGCCAAGAAAGTTGGTTTCAGATGAAGATTGATACTGACGGCATCTGTGGGCGTTGCTACCGAAGAGATGCGAAACGCCGCCCCGGCGAGCCGTACTTCTTCTCTGCGGATAATCAGCTCGACTTTGGGTCGGTGCCGGCCAGATTGCCCCAGCTTACGCCCACTGAAGAGTCGTTGATTGCTCGCGTCCACGTCCACGTGAATATTATGCTTGTGCGAGGGCAGCAGTACAAGTATCGCGGGCATGTCGTTCACTTTCTTCGCGAAGTTGGCTTGGTGTACAACCAGCTCCCGCTTTTACCACAGGAGTTGAACACCGTGTTACTGCGTCCTGCCAATACTTCGCCCCACGCAAATCTTAGCCGCCAATTTACCCGCCAGTTCCGTGTACGCCGCCAGCCGGTCACCATATGGCTTAACTACCTCGCGCCACCATCCTGGCTATCGGTGCATTATTATTGACGAAGATCGGCTGAGTCAATTGCCTGAAGATGGCAGTGTCCTGGATGCTATCCCCCAGAGCCAGGTGGAGGCTGCCGATGTTGGACCCGAGGAGGACCAGGAAGCAGAACCGGACGTGGAGGACGAGGCTGCGGTGCCAGATCTCTTGGCCAAGGACACGGAGCTTGATGCTTTGCGATCTATTCTTGCTGGAGAACCAGAAGTTAATCCAGGGCTCGCCACCGTCGACGCGCAGACGCGGCCCGAGTTGCGGCTTCCGAATATACGGCGCACGCCAATTAATGAGTTCAATCGCTCGCATGCTCTACTCTCCTTGGCGTTCCCCTGCCTCTTTCCCAATGGGAGAGCCGACTTTGTTGAGCCTCGATTACGCTCCATTGATTACAAGGATTACGTCGAGCATGCCATGCGCTGGCACGACGGGCGCTTTGCGCGTCACCCGACCTTCCGCTTCGTCGCATTCAATACCATGATGCGGTCACAAGCACGCACACGATCGAATTTCTTCGTGAAGCAGCATCATGGGATGCATCAGCTGCTCACGCAAGAGCAACTTATTCAAGCACTCGAACACAGCGACGACCCTGAAGCGCAGGCGTTAATCAACTCGATCACAAGGCATGCGGTATCTATTCGCGGAACGCGTCCCTTCTGGAACAGGAAAAGGCAGGACCTTGTGGCCTATGCCTATAACCTTGGTTGTCCTGGTGCATTCATCACATTCAGCTCAGCAGATTTACACTGGCGGAGTCTCTACCAACATATGCCCCGATATGAAGAATGGCTAGCCGCTTCCGAGCCAGAGAGGATGGCTCTATCACGCCATTTACTGCGACAGAACCCTCACATTGCTGCTTTCCACTTCTACCGCCGATACTGCTTCTTTCGGGATATCGTGTTAAGCAAGAAGTTCAAAATCACAGATTACTGGGATCGGTATGAATGGCAAGGGCGAGGTAGTCCGCACAACCATGGCCTGTACTGGATGGAGAATTGCCCCAGAGTCGACATGGAGGATGAAGCTGCTCGCGATGTATTTGCACGCACGTGGGGATTCCACATCACTGCCATTAATCCTGAGCCGAGTAGGACTATGCCCCAGGGTGAGGGTAACCCCCTGAGCGTAGATCCACTGAGTACAGAACTGACATTCCTGCGTCTCTCACGAATCGTCAACCGCTGCCAGCGCCACAGATGCAATACCACATACTGCTTACGCGTAAAGAAGAGAACCGTTGATCTGGCGAGGGATATGGAAGGCGCTGCTGCAGATATCGAGGTGGCCAATGCGGCCAATCCAGAGCGGGAGTGTCATTTTGACTTTCCTCGTGCCTTCGGGAGCTGGCCGCAGTCATCAGGAAGGAAGGCAAGTCGTACTATGTCTTCGAGGCGGCGCGGAATGACAACCTCATGAATCACTTCAATCCCGCCATTATACTAGGCTGGCTAGGCAATATCGACATATCTCCTTGCACCAGCCTACAGGCGGTTATTACGTACGCTGCCAAGTATTGCAGCAAATCTGAGAAGAAGACTGAGCCTTACTGTAAGCTTGCAGACCAGGTTTTGCCGCACACGGCACACCTTCAGCCGCTATTGTCCTTCTCCTCTCGCCTGATGAATAAGCTGATTGCCGAGAG
>AZNH01000127.1:41706-52426 GCA_000814955.1 Metarhizium guizhouense ARSEF 977
TGCCGGGAGAGGGACACCCGTTTCGCGTGCCGCGCCCACCGGCGTCGCGGGAAATCAGATATCGGGCACTACTTTGCACTCCCTGCTGCACCTCCCAATCAACAAGGACTTCAAGCCCCTGTCGCCCATTGACATGGCCCAGCTCCAGAAGAAGCTGAAGGACATCAAGTACCTGATCATCGATGAGAAGAGCATGCTGGGACTGCGACAGCTTTCTTGGATCGGTGACCCTCTGCGCGAGGCGTTCCCGAGTAGGAATGAGGAGTTCTTTGGTAGTCTTAACGTCCTTCTGGTTGGCGACTTCTTTCAACTACCACCCGTGCTACAGAAGCCGCTGTATTACGATAAAGAGGTACAGGGAGCAGAGATCAAAGGCAGGAACGCATATAGACGCTTCCATAAATCAGTCTTCTTGAAGGTTGTCCAACGGCAACGGGGCGACGATCAGAAGGCGTTTCGCACAGCTCTCGAGGAATTGCGGCTCCTCCAACTGTCAGTCGGGTCCTGGAAACTCCTTTCCAGTCCAGTACAGGCGAAGCTAGATGATCAGGAGGTCGCCAGGTTCGCCAACGCCTTGCGAGTATACGCCACGAAAGATAGGGTGAACGAATATAGCCACTACCACCTCGACCGCCTCAGCCGGCTAGTCATTCAGGTCAAGGCTAAGAATGTCGGCCTTGGCGCGGCTGCGGCCCCTGACGACAAGGCAGGAAACCATCGAAGCAGATCCCTATGTGCATTAGCGCCCGTCTGATGCTGACGTCTAGCCTTTGGCAGCCAGTTGGCCTATGCAACGGTGCTCGCGGTACCGTTTACGACATCGGCTGGGCGCCTGGGGCCGACCCCGTCCAAGACCCTCCCTGTGTTATCATGATGGAGTTTGACAAGTATAGCGGACCGGTGTTCCTGACCACCCCTGATGGCAGAAAGATCGTCCCGATTCTTCCAGTAGACAGGGACTTCCTCATCGGAAGCACTCTCGGCACTCGCATCCAGTTTCCCCTGATCGTATGCTACGCCATTACTGTTCACAACTCGCAAGCATCACTGAAGATGTCATCGTGACAGATCTCTCCTGCCGGGACTTTCAGACTGGTTTAAGCTACGTAGCTGTCTCGCGTGAAAACGCTCCAGGGCCTGATGCTGGATGCTCCTTTGATCGTAGTCACCTGTTTTACGAGTCTCCACCAGAGGGTATGAAGATGAAGATGAGGGATGAGCGGCATAGGAGACGACAGGTTCTTACACGGAATCCATATAGGAAAGACCACGGCTCTGCATAACTAGATAACTAGCTAAACGTAATGGCTTAATAGTTGCTTGGCCCAAGGACTCCCAGCCTTCGGATGATCCTCCCCTTGCACCTACAGCTCTAACGTGCAAGGGGTGGTGTAGTATTTTAATGGGAGAATGGAAACGATAAGTAACATGAAATTTCCTGCCTTTCATGAGGGAAATGTGGCTCTGATACAGTAAGCAAGTGACTATCAAGGGAAGAAGTAGAGCTCACCATGACACCCATAGACCAGATATCTACCTTTGAAGACCACTTCATATCCGACATCATTTCGGGAGCTCTGTAGACCAGTGGTATGATGTTGCCTTGGTACTGTTCTTGGCCGAACCTTGCGGATCCAAGGTCAGACAGAACAGGCTCGCCTTGTGTCATGGGTGTCTGCCGCGACAGGTAGATTACTCGATCACGAAGCACCTTGGGCGCGACTGGCTGTGCTCGCTCAGCTTCCTCGAGTTCCTTAAATGGTGACAGGCCCTTCACGCCACAAAGCATATTATTCGGGGAGATATCTATACGTGCTCTATGAGTAAAATACAACGACGGTGTTGTACTTCGGAAAAAAACACTTACTAGTATGAACCACATTATTTTTGTGCAGGTAATCCAAGGCTACGAGAAGTATCCGCAACGCATGCTGTAGCATACGTGTTTCGATCGTCCTTTCGGGGAGCAGATTTCGTATATCGGTGGATGTCATTGCTAATGGCTGGTATACCTGGAATTTATGCGAGCGCTTGGGCCTGCCCAACAGCACTCCTGGTGGGGGTTTCGCCTTCGAGATAATGAATTCGACTCATCGTCTCCGGGGCCGATTGTTGTTGAAAGCGCTCAAGACGTATAAGCCATTTATTCAATAGCTGTTTTGTTGATAGAATCAATGGAGCTTTCTGTGGCGAGTCTCTTGGTGGTGCTACGCACATCAATTCTGTCATTGTTTCTCCTGGTGTTCTTATCATCAGTCAACTACAAAAAGTGTTTCGGCTCCGTGTCTAGACGGATTCAATTATAGGTCAATCAATTGTGCAATTTGACAGATAGCTGCTATTCGTAACATCACAGCACTCTGTGGTGTGTTGCTGCACTCCTCCGTACATGATGTGATTGGCGTCTAGACGCAAGTCCGATCTATCGCCTTTCTTGTCACTTCATCTTTATCACGTTGATAGCTATGGAAATGATTGAATAGTGGACTGATCCTTGGATTGAAGCTATCTAGGGAGGGAAAACGGGCCCTTATTATAGATATCGAAGGTCATCTAACAGGTTACCTAGAAAGTCATCAATTGAGGGATTTAGCTATTGGAGGTCCGGCTTCAATGGGGTCGTGGCGCGAGCATTTTCGAGGCTTTTTGGTGGCTTCATTTGTACAATCGTAGCGAGGCTTTTCAGGGCTTTTCGGTGATGCCGATGAATAGCAGCTTTTTTTTCATTGAAAGTGGCCTTTGGCGTTGACAATCTCGAGAAATCAACATGCCAAAATTATATTCTTTGAAGCGCGTATATGATCTATAGTTAAAACACGCATTCGTGCTCTGATATAATGCTGGTTGAGGATGCAAAATCGTGCGAACGACTACGCTAGCATCAGAAGAAAGAACAAACGGAAATGATGCGATCACGAAGGACGCCACCGTGAGAAAGTGAAGCAGAGGACTGAAGATAAAAGTCTTATATTATGCTTTCAGTTTGATATCATCAGGCTAGCACAATTCATAACATTTCCAGCTTTCGAGACTATCCCAACCACTAACAGACACGACTTCCAATACGACTTACCAATGTAGCACCAATAATCATTCACAACCACAGCAAGGACGTGCGCACTACTTAAACACTTTCTCCTGCGTCACAACTAGTCCTCGAATAGGACTAACAGTCCCCGATCGTCGCTCCGGCCTAGGACGACGCGATGGGGACTGGGATCGTCACCACGTGTCGTTGCCAGAGCAGCAGACGGTGGTTGGACTGCGAGGACCAATGTCTCTTTCCCCGTATCTTTGTCCGGTGTCACTCCCGGAAGCGCATTGGGGAAGACAGGCTCGGGCAAGTCGCAGTATTCAATTGCCTTGGGCGTCGTAGCTCGTGAGCTTGGCATCGATGCTGCTGTGACAGAAGGAACACTTGCGGACGCTTTGTTTTCTGTTAGCATTCGCCGCTATGGGTATGCTGAGTATTTGCGAGATCATACCCTTCTTATTGGTTCCCTGAGTGGTGCTTAAAGGCGCAGCATCACGGTCCTCCTTTGTTGTCGGAATATTATCCAGCAGCGTCCATGTTGTAATTTGGCGCAAATAATTCAACTCGGCCAAGACGGCGGCGTTGTGGCGAATAATGACGGGTTCTTGGCCGCGGAAATCGACCGAGGAACGCAAGACCCATTGGAGTCGATTGTGCAGTGTCATCTTCATGCCGCGGTGTGCTTTGGGACGACACTTCTCGACGATACGGCGTCCCTCGACAAGGCCTTGGTTCGCGGAGTCAATGACGCGGTTGATTCTGTCGAGAATTCGCCGAGGCGCGGACTCGAGGAGCTTGAGATGCTCATTACGAAGGTCTATGAGGTGCTGGAGGTCCTGGTGACAGGTTTGTACGAGCTCGAGGCAACGGCGTATCTCTTTGGCAACGCGACCATCGTCCGCAGCTGGATTGGAGGGCTGTAAGCTTGGTTGAAGTGGTGCCAAATCTTTCATATCTGGAGTATGCTTCCCTTCATCCACGCGCCATCTAGCGGCATAATTGTTGGCAAGGGAGTTGTGATAAATTACTCGTCGGACACTAGAAGGAAACTTGACTGGTTTCCAACGAGCCGTGAACGTGCCGCCGGCCGCACGAATTATTAAGGTATGGTGTGGGCGGCTTGCTACTACGATGCGGTACAAACTACAGCAAGGCTACTTTTGTTTTTTAGGGCCAGCAGAACGGACTAGAATGGGAGGTAATATCATGACCTAGTCTTGCAGGTTTGGTGGGGGGGATCCGGCCCGTCCTCCGCAATTGACGACCACAAAGGCCGCCCGCCTTGCTTGACGGCTCACTAACTCATTATGGATGGATTGGACGGGGGTAACGGGCTGAGTGTGGGTTACCTTGGGCTACCGCAGTCATGGTAGCTCTGCAGCTCGCTTGTCATAAATCACAAATACTTGTCACAGTACGCACGGCGGCGGGGCACACGCAACTCGCCAAGTGGCTGCGAACGAGCGGGATGGCCTTGTGATGACCCAAACCGGGCAGCATTGTGAATGAGTTGGCTGTTGAGTCGTTCCCGTCTTTTCTGGAGACCAGTTCGCAACAGAGGAGCGTTGTTTCCCGGGTATCATCTCGCCATGACAACAACTTGCACTTATTTATAGACAAGGAGATATTATCCTACTGCCAGGTGTGTGCTTTCATCTACATCCTATAATGACATATCCATGTACTTCTACTCTTACCCGCCAAGTCCTGTTCGCCGCTCAGTGCCAATCAACCCGTAGAGTCATAATACACTGCAACTGGTTCAACCACAGGCCGTGGCCGAGTATACGGCGGCCCGTCCCGATCACTGAGCTTCTCCAGGCCAGCCTCGACCACTAAACCCGTGACCCCTTGTTTGCTTTGAGCCACCTCGGTGACCAACCCCCAGTCGCAGGGATGTGATAAGAGGACATAGCCGAGCTTTGTGCATTCCACAATCACGGCTTCCAGGTGGGCCCCCTGCTGCCGTATCACACCAGGATCTGTTTCGACAAAGATGCGGAGAAAGGGGTTGAGTACCTTGGCCAGCTCTTCGGCCTGCAGAGTGACGGCCGCATTGTCGATAGGCAAAGGGGTCCGAAGGTTGCGGCTGGGATGCAGGAGGAATACAGACAGGCTGCGCCATTTGCGGAGGGCCAACGCGGCTACTGTGTATTTGTTTCAGCTTCCTATTTTTTTAACGTGGTTTTTGTTGGTCTGGTCGGCCAACGACTCACCCTGGGCATCAGCGCTGCGACCGCGTCCAGTGGGAAACATTGCCTGTCTAAATGAGGCAACTGGCCGTGGGAGCATAGACGGGAGGAGGCTGTTCTGTGAATGAAAGTCGATGCTGCCAAATGCCGCGCACATGATAACGTGGCACAAGGCAGACTGTCGTGTTTTCGGATCTAGGCACAAGGCTGCAATGTTTTGCGTATATGTCGCTGACGACGAAGTTACGCCCGCCAATCCAAGACTTTGCAGGGTCGCGGAGAGGCTGCGGAAGCTGGCATTGACAGGCTTGGAATGGTAGTAATTGTCGACATGCTGCTGGATGAGTCCTCCAAGCGACCTCACCTCCTGCGCTATATCTCGGTCGGGCGTGGCTTCCGGGAGGAATTGGTTGAGTTGAACATCACTCGGAATCTCGCTTGAATACTTCTTGGGTTCATGACGAACAACAACCGTGTCCGCCGTCCTGCCCTTATGTCTTCCCTTGCGTCGGAGCAGAATACAAGCCGCGAGCAGTCCGGAAAGTAGACCGATGGCAGCACAGCCGATGGCAATCCCAGCCACTGCGCCGGCAGGGACTCCTGACGAAGGGGTTGAAGCATCAATAGCCGTTGTCGTCGGCTGCATATTTGATCCATCCACGTGTGTTGTGTGGTTAGTCGACGGGCTTCCACCAGTCGGTTGTGTCCAAGACGTGGGCTGTTGACTGCTGAAAGCGCCGCTGCTCCCAATCTTACTCTCAATTGCTGTTGAGGACGTAGGGCCTGTGGGCACGCCGGCCGGAGGTTGCACCCATGTTGAACCTGTTATTGTCGTGACAATCGGGGCTGCGTTCGGGATGCTGACAGTGGAAGTTGCGGTAAATGGGGACCAAGACATGGCGAGGCATCAAGTTGGGCACGAAATCAGCAACTTGTCTGCGTATGTTGGGCCATAAGGAGGAAAGGGGGGCAAAACTAGAAGTGGTCAAAGAGACAGCCACCGTTGAGTTATGAGAAAACACTTGTCCATGTGCTTTATCTAAGAACAGCATAATCGTTCGTCACCGTGTGGGCTCAGACGCGCAGACGGTCTGTACAACACTAGAAACTCCAGACTCCAAGCCCCCCCGGGGAATAAGTACTTCGTCTTGACTGCAGGGTTGACTGGAGTATTGCTATGGGACCGTCGTGGGTGTATGATCCTTCAGCTTACTTTCAGCTGCAAGGTTTTCAATCCGAAAACGGTTAGGTGTTGGTGACACAACAGAAATGACCCTGCATAGAGAAGATTAACAACCAGGGAACATTCACGGTTCGCCGGCGTGACTTCTGCATGCATGCTCTATTTGGGACAAGCGTAAGTGGCCTTGTTGCCGCTGAGTCCAGCAACTTGAGTTCCTTTTCCGTCTGTTATTTTGATGATAATAATATCATGGCCTAAATGTTTTGGCGAGTCAGTACCGTGTTGCGCTATGGGTCAACAACCAGATATCATCGTTTCTGTCGACTTGGGCACAACTTTCACAGGTAAATACTCACGGGGCCTTGACAACTGCTTCCCGTACACGGCTAACTGCGATATTCAGGGGTAGGATGGAGAACGCCTCGCACTCCTATCCAAGTGGTTAACGACTGGCCCGGGAGTGGTGACCGAGCTGAGCGCAAAGTCCCAACCACCATTGTCTACAATGCCGACGGGACACTTTCGTCCTGGGGCTTCATGTGCGCCGATGATGAAGGCGTCGAACAAGAAGAGTCCTCGGGCAAATTGCGGCGCGAGTTCTTCAAAATATTCATCGACAGCGCGAACCTGGCAGCTGCGCAGAGTCTCTCCAAGGCTCCGAAGACGATCGAAGAGGCGGAAAATTTCTCGACAGACTATCTTCGACAAGTGTACGCCCACGTCAAGGAGACAATAGAGATGCAAATTGGCCGACGACAAGTGACTGGTGGGTGGTCAGACCTTATGGTCGTCTTCCTCTTCAGCGTGCCCACCACATGGACGCGGATGGAAACTATCAACACATTCAAGGGAATCATACGCAACGCAGGATTCGGGGTAGAAGTCAAGGAGACAATAGAGATGCAAATTGGCCGACGACAAGTGACTGGTGGGTGGTCAGACCTTATGGTCGTCTTCCTCTTCAGCGTGCCCACCACATGGACGCGGATGGAAACTATCAACACATTCAAGGGAATCATACGCAACGCAGGATTCGGGGTAGAAGGCCCAATGCATTCGGCACTGGTTGACCTCACAGAGGCTGAGGCCGCTGCTGTCGCAACCTTGAAAACAAGCGCCATCAACTTCAACACTGGCAGCCTCTTTCTCACCGTCGATGCCGGCGGCGGCACCACTGATCTCTGTTTAATGCGAGTCAAATCCACGGACCCCAAGTTTCCGCAGATGACACAAATTTCAGCTGTAAATGGCGTCGGCATTGGCTCAACATTGATAGATCGCGCATTCGTCCGCCTCGTGGATCAGAGGCTCAATGCCTGGCCAGAAGTCCGTGATCAGCTTCCCGCTAACTTTGCTGTCCGAATGTCTAAAAGCCACCACTTCCGCACCCTCAAGCATAAGTTTGGCGAAAAAGTGTACATGCAGCCTTTATTCAAGATTCCGATGGATGGCGTGTCCCATAATTTTAACCACTCTGGTCTTGGAGTCGAAAACGGGCGCCTAGTCTTTACCATGTACGTGTTACCAAGCATGGAAACACAACTATTCTAACAATAACTAGGCTGGAGATTCAATCCCTCTTTGACGTTCAAGTCGAAGGGGTAATGAAGCAAACCATTGAACAGCTCAACTGGCTATCTGAACACGGCAAGGTCGACCAGGTGGTATGGCTCTGAATTTTGTCCGTTTACAAGGGTTTTCACACTAAGTACAAGACTGGTACAGGAGTTTGTAATTCTTTCCTGAATTTTGTCCGCTTACAAGGGATTTCACACTAAGTACAAGACTGGTACAGGAGTTTGTAATTCTTTCGGGAGGTCTAGGCAGCTCGGCTTACGTCCGCCAGAGCATCCAACAACATCTCACCAGCTTTCCACATCCAAATGCAGCCCACGCGGTCGTGGTACCTTGTCAAGACCCCCAACTTGTTGTAGTTCGCGGTCTTCTTCTCGATCACCAGCAAAATTTGGAAAGCGGCCAATTGTCTGTTCTTGCAACACGAGTCGCCCGTGCGAGCTATGGAGTGAGGGTTAGGCAAGTGTACTCGCCCTCTCAGCACTTTAATGAGGATGTGATCCGAGACCCATTTGACTCCAAAAAGCTATGGGCAGTAAACCAAATACAGTGGATGATACGAAAGGTTTGTCACACCGTCACCGCGAAAGTAAAGTGCCATTACGCTCAAATCTTATTCTCATTCCAGGGCGATGTTATAGATGTGAATAGTCCACTGATAAAGAAATTCGAATTTCACCTCGCGGACGGAGAGACGACCAGGTCGTGGGATACAGATATCGTGATTTCTCAGAATGAGGCCTCTTTTCTACCAACCAGCATGAAACAAGGTATAATAGTGCATAATCTCTTTCGCCGAATATCACGGCTGGTCATGACCACAGCTAACGGAACTTGTTTCAGCCGGTGTGACAAGACTTTGTCGCGTAAACAGCAACCTTGATGGTGTCGAGCAGCATCAGCTGGTCCTCAAGAAAAAGCGCGGGACATGTATGACGAAAGGCTACAAATTCTATATTTGTGTGTTTGAAGTCCGGGTCATCTTGGCTCCGGCTGATTTGAGGTTTGAACTTTGGTTTGGTGGGCAAAAGTTTTCAAGAAACCATAACCCTATTGATGTTGAATGGGACCAGATGGGCGCTCGTGTTGAAGCTAAGTAGCAGAGGAGTTTTATTGTAAGAACGGATGAAATAAGATACCCCATAGAGGAATGTCTTCTTCACACTATTTCCACGATTTTGTATTTTGTTTTGAACAGGGGCTGTCAACGGAATATAAGGGGGTCTAATTGTTATCACGTTAGAGCGCGTTCTTTTTGTGACAGTTATGAGCCCGGTTGGCGCAGCGGTACAGATCCGCGACTCCACTCACCTCTTATCGACTACCTCTAAGTTCAAATCCTACCAGGTGCGGCATATTTTTAGGGCCTTTTCAGCTGCCTAACATGAATAACCCTACTACTACTACTATTACTACTACTACTACAAAAAATAACGCTACTAAGTCAACATCCAGCTTGCATTATAGCTGCGATACGGCAACTTTAATCCAAACTGCGGGGGTGTGTCAACGGAATATAAGGGGGTCTAATTGCTATCACATTAGAGCGCGTTCTTTTTGTGATAGTTATGAGCCCGGTTTGCACGACCTAATTAAATTTAGTCACAAGCTTCCACTTAACTGAACACCACCGATTACAATGGCAGCTGACGGCCTCGACGCCTCTTCCCGGGTCATCCTCAAAGGATCCGGTAACTGGGACGTGTGGATAAGTGTAATCCGCAAGTTCGCCAAGAACCAGCAAGTCTGGGACTACATCAACCCCGATGTTGTACAGAAGCCAGGTTTGACACCTCCAGTCGAGCCGACTCCTGGACAAGTCCAGGAGAATGCCGCTGAGATACAACAGTTGCAGGGTGACAGCCTTAGCAAATTCCAAATCCTTGAGGCACGGCATCGAAGCCAACTTCAGATCTACAAGGACAAGATAAAAGCTTTGGCAACGCTACAAGAGTACATTGTCAAAACTGTTGGCAAGTACTACGACATTATCGCAAAAGAGGATGATATCGCAAAAGAACTCACAATCCTGAAGAACCGCGTTAAACCAACTGACTGGGCACGGGAGAGTGAAGTCACGGATCGATATTACGCTACGCTCAAGGAAGTCAGCAGAACAAAGGTCGAAACATGGATCTCGAAATGGCAAGTCACATTGAACGAAGCCAAGAATCTTGATCTACCTGATGTAAGAGGCCTGCGACCGACTCGACATTTCCTTAAGGCAGTAAATGCAATTGACCCAACATTCTCAAAGGTCTGGATCAATCAGATGGAAGCAAATGCCCTATCCCACGAGGATGACGAGTGGCAAAAGACGTTCCCTGATGGAATCAAGATCAGTGAAATTTTCGAAAGGTCATATCGATCAACTGCGCAAAGTTCAAACATTGCAGGTGCATTCGCCACCTTCCAAGGAGAAGGGGAGCCTGATGCATCCAAACCCAACAGCAAGAACCCAGGGGGGAAACCAATTTGCCTCTGCGGTCGCAGGCATTTCTACTCGGAATGCTACTACCTTTCTGACTCGGTACGACCAGCTGGATGGTCTCCGGACAATAAAGTCCAGGAAGAAATCGATCAGAAGCTCCAAGACCCTACAATCAAGGGCAAAGTCGAACGGTCCATCACGAACCGGAGAAAGAAGGAGGAACAGCCCCAGCAGCAGAATGAATCGGAAGTCAAAGGCACCGCCTTCGCTGGAGCCGTAGCCAAGGCCCAGCCCGAGGATACGCA
>AZNH01000128.1:0-21607 GCA_000814955.1 Metarhizium guizhouense ARSEF 977
GCTGTTTCTGGGCAACCTGACCTCCCTGGTTGTCAGGGTTCTTCGTATTGCTTCGAGGCCTTTTCCACTGACCCAACAGCTCCATCTGGCTACTCAGCGAGTCGCATCTCTTCGCCAGTCCAACATAGTTGCTGATGACGGAGGGATCAGAACCTATAAGGGCAGCTTTCATTTTGTCGTTGAGGGCCTCTTGGAGGTAGGAGATCTTGCTGTCATCTGGCCAATACTCGGCGTTGGCGTTGGCGATTTCTCTCTCAAAGCGGGGATAAAACGACGTGAATGGTTCGTTCTCTCCTTGCTTAATCGAATGCAGGTTGCGTGTAGCTCTCTGCTTGCGATCTCTCTGCCCATACAGCAGTTCCAGGCGATTGAGTAGTTCAGTGACATCGAACGTTCTCTTCTCGGTTTGCATTTCCGCGAACGTGGTCACGTTTTCTTTAGCCTTTCCTTCTAGACTCATGAAGACATACATAAAGTGGCCTTCCGCGTCCCCAATAGCTTCTTTGTCGACTCGTAGCTTCCCTTCGGTTTCCAGCTTCCAGCTTCGCCACTGGGACTTATCGCCGCCAAATTTTGGGATGTCTCGTAATTTGGGGCGTTTCGTTAGATGAGGGCTGCGAGTGGCCGCCACATGGGCGTCCTCGATGGGAACAATCGGGGTGACAGACGCTGTTGGTTCCGGGAGTTCAGACAACCGGATTTGCTGTTGGTTGAGCTCCAGGGCGGTGAAACGGCGCCCTCCATAAATTTGTTACGGTCCAGCACGAATAACCCTGTAGTAGTTGATAACTGCTGTAACAATTGCTAGAATTGCGATTATTAGCCAATCCTTTTTTGCCTGTGGCGAAACGGTACGGAGGACCGTGACATAAATACCCCATCTTGGTGTCATCTCTAGGGTGTAGAATCAACCGCACTGCTTTCATCTCCAGATTATGTGTGTTCCGCTATGATATTCAACACCCACGTGGTTCCCATGGCCGAGGGTATCCATTCACTGATGGAAAGCACACTTAAGAAATCGAATTTGGGCATTTTGATGTTTGGTAAGCCATGAAGCATGTCATAGCAAACCAACTGAATGAACTTAAACATATTGGAGCATTGGAGCTTCGCAACAGCTACGCACACCTCTAGATGTATCCGGGCTCATGTTTGAGGCAGTACGAGGCAGGGTTTCGCATCATGTTTTGCGCAAAGTGCAGGGGCAACGGCAGTTATCTCTACAAGAGCCGCGTCAAGCTTTACGCAGTCAGGCTTTCACATCGCTGCACGGATTGCGGTGCTCCCATACTCAAGACCAACCAACATTATCGCGAAGCGATGGGGCTTCCGCAAAGATACGACGAGCAGAGTTACGAGGGGCGCTTGGACTACGGACAAATTTCGAGGCATCATGTCACTGCGACAGGATCCAGAGAAGAATGGATGAAAGAAGAAATGATGGCGTATCTAGACTGGAGCAACGCGGAGGATGAGCGGATTGAAGCCCAGGTCGCTCAGGAGATGAATGATCATCCTCTGGCCAACAAGGGATGGGTAATAAAAGAAATATGGCAGAGAATAGAGACGGACTATAATGAGCAACAAGCTTTGCACTCGGCGAATTGCGTGATGAAGAAGGATTGCATTGTTGTCAGGTTGTAGATGAAATGGGAGAGAAATTGAGATGATCCCCTCTAGCAGGGTCTTGACGTGATTGGGCTCCCACCCGGTCTGCCTGTTTAGGTAGGTAGGTAGTTTATTTCGCCCGGAGGGATCTCCCTAGAGGGCCTGTCTGTGAATCTACTATCGCTCCTTAAAAATTGGCCATGTCTCGTCCAGCCCCACGCTGTCAACTTCCTTTCTTTCTTGCTTGATTGGTGATTATGTTATTCCTTCGCTGCTTGTCTTTCGTCCATGCGCTCGTGCCCAAAGTGAAGTAAAGTCCGTATCCGCATCCGTAGTTTATATTTCCCTTTGCTCACAAGTACCATGTAGCTCCTCTTCACAATCCCGTTCTCTGGCCATCTTTTCAACGCGTAGCTGATACGTCTTGGCTTCGACCGATAGCAAGGCCAATTGGCTGTCATCGCTCGGCTTTGCCTATAATTTCGCTCTTTGTCTGTGTCGCTCTTTGTCTGTGTCGCTCTTTGTCTGTGTCGCTCTTTGTCTGTGTCGCTCTTTGTCTGTGTCGCTCTTTGTCTGTGTCGCTCTCTGTCTGTGTCGCTCTTTGTCTGTGTCGCTCTTTGTCTGTGTCGCTCTTTGTCTGTGTCGCTCTTTGTCTGTGTCGCTCTTTGTCTGTGTCGCTCTTTGTCTGTGTCGCTCTTTGTCTGTGTCGCTCTTTGTCTGTGTCGCTCTTTGTCTGTGTCGCTCTTTGTCTGTGTCGCTCTTTGTCTGTGTCGCTCTTTGTCTGTGTCGCTCTTTGTCTGTGTCGCTCTTTGTCTGTGTCGCTCTTTGTCTGTGTCGCTCTTTGTCTGTGTCGCTCTTTGTCTGTGTCGCTCTTTGTCTGTGTCGCTCTTTGTCTGTGTCGCTCTTTGTCTGTGTCGCTCTTTGTCTGTGTCGCTCTTTGTCTGTGTCGCTCTTTGTCTGTGTCGCTCTTTGTCTGTGTCGCTCTTTGTCTGTGTCGCTCTTTGTCTGTGTCGCTCTTTGTCTGTGTCGCTCTTTGTCTGTGTCGCTCTTTGTCTGTGTCGCTCTTTGTCTGTGTCGCTCTTTGTCTGTGTCGCTCTTTGTCTGTGTCGCTCTTTGTCTGTGTCGCTCTTTGTCTGTGTCGCTCTTTGTCTGTGTCGCTCTTTGTCTGTGTCGCTCTTTGTCTGTGTCGCTCTTTGTCTGTGTCGCTCTCTGTCTGTGTCGCTCTCTGTCTGTGTCGCTCTCTGTCTGTGTCGCTCTTTGTCTGTGTCGCTCTTTGTCTGTGTCGCTCTCTGTCTGTGTCGCTCTTTGTCTGTGTCGCTCTCTGTCTGTGTCGCTCTTTGTCTGTGTCGCTCTCTGTCTGTGTCGCTCTTTGTCTGTGTCGCTCTCTGTCTGTGTCGCTCTTTGTCTGTGTCGCTCTCTGTCTGTGTCGCTCTTTGTCTGTGTCGCTCTCTGTCTGTGTCGCTCTCTGTCTGTGTCGCTCTCTGTCTGTGTCGCTCTTTGTCTGTGTCGCTCTTTGTCTGTGTCGCTCTCTGTCTGTGTCGCTCTTTGTCTGTGTCGCTCTCTGTCTGTGTCGCTCTTTGTCTGTGTCGCTCTCTGTCTGTGTCGCTCTTTGTCTGTGTCGCTCTCTGTCTGTGTCGCTCTTTGTCTGTGTCGCTCTCTGTCTGTGTCGCTCTTTGTCTGTGTCGCTCTCTGTCTGTGTCGCTCTCTGTCTGTGTCGCTCTCTGTCTGTGTCGCTCTTTGTCTGTGTCGCTCTTTGTCTGTGTCGCTCTCTGTCTGTGTCGCTCTTTGTCTGTGTCGCTCTCTGTCTGTGTCGCTCTTTGTCTGTGTCGCTCTCTGTCTGTGTCGCTCTTTGTCTGTGTCGCTCTCTGTCTGTGTCGCTCTTTGTCTGTGTCGCTCTCTGTCTGTGTCGCTCTTTGTCTGTGTCGCTCTCTGTCTGTGTCGCTCTCTGTCTGTGTCGCTCTCTGTCTGTGTCGCTCTTTGTCTGTGTCGCTCTTTGTCTGTGTCGCTCTCTGTCTGTGTCGCTCTTTGTCTGTGTCGCTCTCTGTCTGTGTCGCTCTTTGTCTGTGTCGCTCTCTGTCTGTGTCGCTCTTTGTCTGTGTCGCTCTCTGTCTGTGTCGCTCTTTGTCTGTGTCGCTCTCTGTCTGTGTCGCTCTTTGTCTGTGTCGCTCTCTGTCTGTGTCGCTCTCTGTCTGTGTCGCTCTCTGTCTGTGTCGCTCTTTGTCTGTGTCGCTCTTTGTCTGTGTCGCTCTCTGTCTGTGTCGCTCTTTGTCTGTGTCGCTCTCTGTCTGTGTCGCTCTTTGTCTGTGTCGCTCTCTGTCTGTGTCGCTCTTTGTCTGTGTCGCTCTCTGTCTGTGTCGCTCTTTGTCTGTGTCGCTCTCTGTCTGTGTCGCTCTTTGTCTGTGTCGCTCTCTGTCTGTGTCGCTCTCTGTCTGTGTCGCTCTCTGTCTGTGTCGCTCTTTGTCTGTGTCGCTCTTTGTCTGTGTCGCTCTCTGTCTGTGTCGCTCTTTGTCTGTGTCGCTCTCTGTCTGTGTCGCTCTTTGTCTGTGTCGCTCTCTGTCTGTGTCGCTCTTTGTCTGTGTCGCTCTCTGTCTGTGTCGCTCTTTGTCTGTGTCGCTCTCTGTCTGTGTCGCTCTTTGTCTGTGTCGCTCTCTGTCTGTGTCGCTCTCTGTCTGTGTCGCTCTCTGTCTGTGTCGCTCTTTGTCTGTGTCGCTCTTTGTCTGTGTCGCTCTCTGTCTGTGTCGCTCTTTGTCTGTGTCGCTCTCTGTCTGTGTCGCTCTTTGTCTGTGTCGCTCTCTGTCTGTGTGGAGTTTGCACGGGACTTTGTTCGGCATTCTGCGTGTGTTCATTTAGCCGCCGCGACTCGGAACACTGCGAGGGCCAGACGTGTTCCTGCAGTGACACTAGCCGGGTGGCATGAGGGGCAATTGGCACATAACGAGGAATAAGGTTCAGTCTCTTAATTTGACAGATATTTAACTAGGCAGATTCAATTGGAAACGCGCTACCTAATTATAAATGCAGTCGCGTGTGCTGAGCTTTCGGCAAGAATTCCGAACGGATATAAAGAATGTGATAGCCAGCAGTGTGGTGAAGGAGAATACAGACAGTTTCAATGGTACAAGAAGTAGAACCCTCCACGAAACACAACCACATCTCAATATTATACCCGTCCGGGGCAATGGTAACTGAAACGGGAGTTGAGAGAGACAGGGGCGCCAAGGCTTTATTAGGGTTGATTATTTCATCGAGCTGACACGTGGTATGGATACCTGGGTGTCTTTCGCGCCGGTGGTTTAATAAGTTTCGCCCAGGGATAGTTACTCGGTTGTTGGCGTTCACGGCAAGCAGCTGCGGCTTGAGGTTAGAGGCGCGATGTTTTTGTTTTGGGTGGGGGGCATACAGCAAATGTCATCTCCCCTTCGTGAAAGCTAGCGTTAGCAATTGACCACCATGGCTGGAATGACATATAAACAAACCAATATTGCTTGCTGACAATTGTTGGAGGACAGCGTCGCTCTGTTTCAATGTACTTCGAGCACCATGATTCAACCAAGTGATAATGGTGCTGACAGCTCAGCTCTTTCTGTTGAGGCGAGGTCAGCACAAACGGAAATAAGAAAGAAATGACATATACGGGGCAACGCACATAGATATAGTTACACATATCAGTTTTTTGGGCTCAAACTCTGATAAGATAGAAGAGAAGTGAGGCTGCTTGCACAAGTATGCGGTGAAGAAAGTAATTGGACAAAGTGAAGCTGACGGACTTATAAGGAGGCTGGGGAGTCGGGCAACGGCAAAGTTGCAGAGTGGACGATATGTGCACGTTTGGAATATCACACGCTAAATAGCCCAAGAGCTTGGTTCTGCACGATGAGGACGTTGGCGCTGTCGATGCTCTTGCTTTCCCGTTTACGAGGGTCTCGACGGGGACAACAAGGACAAGCTTGTCTGCGTCTTTCCGCAGTGGCTGACTTACGATCACTAGTACGAAATGGCGCTGGGTCTTAATTTTGGGTTCATTCTGTGGCTGCGCTATGACAGAGCGTTCCAGCTTTTCTTCCCGATACTTGGGCCGCTTTCAGTCTCGGATGTACCGTTTTTCATGCAGCCTGCAACATTACTATGCCTGCGGCTGGCCTGAACTGCTTTCCGTGTATTGCAGGTGGTAGCGACCAACGGATGAAGCGGGGGTGGTGCCCGCTTAGAATCCCTTTTTTTTTCTTTTTTTCGACATCAAAGGACGGGGTGTTTGGCGCCCCTGCCAGAGCCACCAGGTTGGCCAGTCGGTGTAGAGGTGTCCAATGACCGAGAACCAACGCCCACCAATTTCGGGCAGTGTCCTGCTAGGGGCTGTGTGGCAGACGACAGTACGCTTGTCCATGAGAGGAAAGGGCTTCTTGGTGATTTCTCGGCATCGGATTGCAGACACGATCATCCCCCCTGGTCGGCGCACCCATGCAGATACTAGACCTTGTGGCTTACGGATGCTGTCCGGACCGCTTCCGTAGACCCACTTTCAGTAGCAAAAATTGGGTGTACTTCTCGATATCGGGGTTTCCCAGGGGACTACCTGGACAACCTACATCGCCGCTGTGCCGGGGTGGCTCAACAGGGTGATGGTGATACCAATCTCTCTACCTAAGACAATCCGTTTTTGCACCTCTGGAACGTACCGTACCCTAGCTAGCCCAGCCGATGTATTGGTCCTCGTGTACGACACTGTGTCAGATGTCCTAATGCCTGGCTGACTACGCTTTGTAGTACCTGTCCTTGGCCTAGGTAAAGGTTGTTAGTGTACTTCAGAGTACCTGACCACCGTCTGCTTGGGCAGTGGTGGCGCTGTTCTTTCACCAGTAGCTGAGTATTGTGGACGCGCTGCACTAGTTGCATGCGTTGTGTCAGCATGTAGGTACTAGGTATCAATGCTGGATATCTTACGCGCTATGTATTGATTGAAGTATCACCCAACACAACATGTATTCCCCAAGCTGGCGTAAAGGGGGCCTAATGGGATGATGATCGTCAGCACGCCTGAGCTCACTAATTTGGGTAATACATCGAACGAGGCGCCGCCTGCCGGCCCTGCTGGTGATGTACTGTTAACTGGCCTTTCTGCTTTTGGACTAGAAGAGCTAGAGGCAGGATCTTCAAGAACCGGATTTAATACTCAACAACGGAAAGGTTATATTCTCGTATCGGGTTGTGAGAGGACCTGTCCCGAACCTGTTTGTCTACGCAGTTTGTTGGGGAGTGAAGTAATGGATATGATAGCCAGCCTGTCCCCCCCTTCCCTTGTTATGGGATTACGATTGCCAGCCCAACGACTGCACGACAGGGGTTGCACACCGGGACTTTTGGCGTTTCAAAGTCTCACCGCCAATTCCCTGGTTCGCACGTAGTCGCGTGTTGGCCAGAGACCAAAAGATGTTTGTCGAATCGACATGTAGGCCCGCTGGCGGTGCACAGTTACCTTAAGTTTCCTCTATACTTCCTTAAGTTGGCTAAGCGTGCTGTTTGCTTGAGAAAGGCTGTAGTGTCTAAACTACAAGCCGTGAAAAGTATTTAAGCTTGGTTCCTCAGTCATGGCTTTGCTGCAACGGATCATAGGAACAAATATCCAAATTGCATACAAAAAGACAAACACGTCTTCCGAACATCCACAATCTTATTATTCACCATGGCCCACTCAACTGAGAGAATCAACCAGGTCTGGGCTCAGTTGCTCGACCTTATGAGAACCGCGAGAACCGCCTCCGGGCAACCCGAAAACAGGGAGGCTCTGCAACGCAAAATCGTACCTTGTCTTGATGAACACATTTCATTTTATCTATGTGGCGGCATTACTCTGAGCAGGGATGACGTAATATGGGCTTGTGCCCAGGAATTGGCTCATACCAAGCTCTGGGACAATGCTGCCCAAGCGACTGGGCTGCTCCAGTCCATCGGTCGTGGAGAGAAACTTGGCAGGATGATGAGTTTTATACAGAGTGAGATCTACCTATCTCAATAACCGGGGTATTGGTTGCGCAAAGACTAATGCGATACAGGCTGTGGAAGACCCTGTCTGCAGGAGAAATTGGAAGAGATAGACCGAATATTCAAAGCATGCGGAGGCAGGGAGTCTCCGAAACCAACTGGAGCTTGGTGGATTTTGAACTAACATCTCGAAATTTGCGTAGTGGCTGGCTAGACGTGACGTCTCCCTAGGCAACTTTCGCTGGTTCAACAGATGTTGATCTACTGTTCATTGCGTTTGCAAGATCAGAAAAATGGAATGGCCACTCCGAAGCAAGGAAACTGCCGGATAAGCAGATAGTCATGTCTCGTTTTGCGCCCTAGCTGCTTCAGTAGCCAGGATGTTCAGTTAATTGCCTTGTCCGTGCTTCCATTGTCGTTTCTGACAGTTGGTACGCGATAGCTAATCTATGTAGCATGAATGCAAACTCATGTGGCTGCGACAGGGAAGTAGAGCCCTAGATACTTAAAAGGCGAGACTGTTTTGGAGACTTCCGCCACTCGATGCTCAAACCACTTGACTTGATCCCCCTGTAAAATTGAGTCGTGGTCGATTTCGTAGGCATTGCGAGCCACATAAAAGCCGACGGGCTGTTGGTCGTGATCTTGTCGGCCTGTCCTGCTGTGTCTCAGTATAATAGTGCTTCCACATTCATCCAAAATCCATCTATATTGGAACGATTGACGGCGGGGATGTGGACTGGTGACCGTCGTCAGTGTACGATAGCGCGGGGACTTAGCAAACCTATAAGTGTCATTTATTTTGAGGTTGTATGGCTCGCATGTCTGTTGCTGACGTTCAGCACTGAGTCTCAGTCAAACCTGTTGACGTACACCACGCGGACCACCGTTCAGCGGTGAGAGTTAAACCCTCCCCTTTCTGCAAAAACAAAAAACAAAAAGAAAGAAAGAAAAAGGAGGTGCATGATAGCCGTGCCAGATTCCATGTCTCTCTTAGCAGGGGTTGCTATGCGGGGGCCTCAGCATGGGCTGCCTGGCCATCGAATATCTCTAAAAGGAACGAAGGAACATATAACCAGCTGGCCAAGCTGCCGTTAATTCCTACCAAACTTACTGTCGATCCTGCCTACTGGCTGATTATTGCCCCTCCAATTATTCACGCCATACGTTCACCTCGGAGAAAACATGGCCGCGGAAACAGCAAAAGAAGCCCCGGCGATAGGACCCCCAGAAAAAGCCGCCCCAGTGGAGGATACCCCAAGAATCCTCGTTATTTCTTGTGGTGGCACCGTCACCGGCGTTGCAGAGGATCCCACCGACGTTCAAAGGTACACAATGGGAGCACTCAATGCCGAGGCATTTCGAAGTCGAGTTGCTCCTCAATTGGGCCAGAGGGTTAAATTAATGTTCCATGATTTTGCGGAGACCGGTACTGGTAGCCCTGACTTTGGTAGCGACAAATGGCTCGAGATCGCGAGATATCTCCTTGCAGAAAGCACTCGGTCTTCTGATGGTTTTGTCCTTTTGGTGGGTACGGATGTCATTGAGTTCGCTTTTTTTCTCTACCATGTCATTGCTCTGCGCATACCCGTCGTCCTTACCGGTGCATATCGACACTCTACGTCTATGAGCCCCGATGGGGATCGAAATGTGTACCATGCCATTTTGGTGGCTATGAGTAAATTGTCCTGGGGCCGTGGGGTGTTGTGGGTATCTAATGACACGATCAGTTCCGCTTATTACGTCGGTAAGCACCACGCCAATAGGCCAGGTGCCATTCACGCTGGAGATGCTGGATACCTTGGCCATATTGTCGACCAAAAAGACGTGAGATACAACTACGACCCGAGTCTGCCGACGGATCCAAGAATCTCGATTGATCTCCAAAAGGTCAAGGATCTCCCGAGAGTCGATATTTTGAAAGGCTACCCAGGATCAAATGTGGATCTCTTCTTCGCTGCAGTAGAGAAGGCCGAGGATCCCGCAGGAGGCATTGTCCTTGAAGGCATGGGGGCTGGCTCCTGGTCAACCAAGCCTGGCAAGGAGATAATGGAGTACAGCAAACTCAGGCAGTTTCCTGTGATCGTTTGTCGTGGACCTGAAGAGGGGCATGTCAGCGGCGCCTTTGTGTACGGATTGGGGGACGGATGCATTGGGGGTGGGAATTTAAGCTCGATGAAAGCCTGGGTCAAGCTGCGGCTTCTATTATGTAAAGGAGCGAGCTATGAGGAGATAAAGAAGGCTTTCAGTTATTGATTTATAAAATACGGACTCTTCTATTGAAGGCATTGTTAGTTCCTGGCTTTATGATGGGTAGAGGTGGCCTTGGATTGTATGTGCTCCAGTGTATGTGACTTGACTTTTTATTTCGAACTCCATTATACCTCGTAGGCTTCTCTGCCGTGCAAATCACCTCTAATGTTAGCCTAGTGGGCGGCTCTCTCTGTATCTTTGCCGAGCGGTTTCCTGACACCGAACGAAGCTTGGGGCATGTTCACAGACTTTGACGTCCCCTCGTATCTTTGTGTACCAGTCCTAGTTCTGCTTGAGTTTCAAACCTTGTACCTGATTATAATATCTGCTCTATCGGGATTGAAGATCTTTCAACTGATTTCTATCCATGATCCCTATTCTTGTGGTATTTATTCAATATCGTTTGATGGTTGCCTTTCTCGGCATTGAGGATGTTCAATATCGTTGTCAGTTTGTCCTCAACCGTCCAATGTTTCTCTAGGTAGAACACCTTAAGAGAAGGCCGCTGCCGCCTCGGCCCGCCTGATGCGGCGGCAAAATTGATAGCGGATGTCGACTTTTGTATAACTAACTAACCATTTGACCGGTTCAAGGCTGGTGATGTCAGTGCTGTAATCGATCCAAATTATCGATCTGAGGGTCAGGATCGTTAAGATTTGATCGATAAGCCTATTGATCGATTAGATCGATATCGTTAAGGATTGCTTAGTAAACTCATACCAGTTTCAAAAGTAAACCTCAAATTCAAGAAACCTGTCTAATTTCTCAATCCATGTCTATTGCAACCTCACCGCTACCTACCTCAGTGAATAGTAGTTGCTCAGGTATCGTGGCGTACGCCTACGCTTCGAAGAGGGGGAAGAAGTAGTGCTCGAGACAACCTGAGATACTTGCGAAGCTGAGTCAGAAGGTCGTAAATTTGATATCTGGTCGCTATCAAAGGGTGAGAGGGCGCTCTCGATCTCAAAGTCATCGTAGGCGAGGTTAGCGGCGTGATCAGTGTTGTAAGACATCATTCGGAGAGGAAGTTAACGATGTTGGCAGATTAAAGGAGAAGTGTGCGTTGACTCACAAGACAAGCGAGCTTTTGAACCTTGAGGTGCAGATCTTATACTAATTTACTTGGGGCTTGCATAACCGAGGCCTCTAATCTTACGTGGGCAATGGTCAACTTCATGCTTACGTGAGGATTCTCAATCCTTAACGATCTCGATATCGATAAATCTGAGATCGATAACTAACGATCTCGATATCGAGATCGAAATCGTTAGGGCTTAACGATCCAGGATCGTTTACAGCACTGAGAACGGAATCGAGCACTGGCACCACCCGCTGGGACGGAGCCAACAGTCAAGGCAATAATGAGTCCCCCAACACCACGAGCGCATCTAATAACGGGGTTGAACACAAAGAAGGAATAAAAACGGAAAATTAAGGAAGGCACTTATCCTAGAGCTAATATTGTTTGGTCTAGAGAAGCTTCTATCAATTCAGTTACATCTCAATACGATGCACTTGTTATGTCCATGCCAACGAATACGAGCCGTCTAATAATTAGTGACTTATGTGATTGGCAAGGAGTCTGCTCCATCATATCTCTAGTTGTAGCGAGCACGACGGAACTTCTCTATCTTGATATTATCACAACAAATACTCTTTGAGTTTGTCAGCGGCCACGAAGCTATGGCAGCGCGCTGCCCGAAGCTATCTATAGAGGGTTCAGGCTGGCCCAGAGAGTTTCCAGCAAGAATCCAGTTACCCGGGACTTTCTGCCAACGACAGTGATAGCTATCAACTATTGGTCCGGTACAGTGCCTATATCTATCAAATGCAAACTATACCAATGGTGTTCCAAGTTCCAATCGGAGGCTGCAGTGTCACGAGACACAATTGGTTGGACAGTTAGACAAAATGAGAACTCTCGACTTCCTACATGTTGATAAAAAATTGAAATCATAGTCACCATTAATATATGGAAACTAATTAACTGCATAACTACTCGTTGGAATACTGTTACCTTGAGCAAGTGACTTGATCTTGACATGCAGGCAGTTAGTTTTAGTACATACAAAGCCAATGACTTGGCTTGATAACTTCAATCAAGGATCAGCCCACTTTCAATTTTACCTATGTCTAGCCACCTCATAATATTTCTCCTCAGCACATGACATAAAGGGCCATTGATAGTCTTTTCGATTGAAGAGGCCAAATCTCAATTCCTGTCTCTACGTATCCTATAAGCAGCCCCAATTCAAGAAACGTTCTTTGCCAACCCTTGCCGCTCCGCTAACTGTTCGGATGTGGCTTGGTTCAGCCACAAGAAAAATTACAAGGTGGCGGAGACGTGAGATTTCCAGGACAGGAGCTCAATTTTGCTACTTGCGCACCACACATTCGAAAATGCGCTGTCGGTGCTAAGAGTACAGCGCTGTGGCCCTCGACCAGCGTACTTCCCGACATCGTCGTTGACCTTTATTTAAGATCATGGCAGAAACAAAAGGGCCACATGCCAGGGTCCAGGACGCCGTGAGAAACTTTCTTAAAAACCTGCCAAGAGGGTGTGAGGACCATCATGGTTCGAACAGACGTCTCAAGCAACCTCGCAAGAAATGCCAAGCCACATGGAATGATTGGAGTCAGGGTTTGCCGTCTGAACAACACGTTATCAAACTGAAACAACGGTTCACCCTTCCGAGCAATGATAACGAGAAAACCGTAACGGATGCACTGGATGCGCTGGAAGAGTCTAGGCGTGTTTTTGATGCTTTCGACAGGTATTTGGAGGATGCTTTAACGCAGGAAAATATGCCACAGGAAAATGCCGTTTACTTCTTGAGGTTCCATTTGCTGGTAGTCATGAATTTCTTGAGAGCTAGGTGCCAAAAACGACTTGGAATACGTCGACGGGAAAGACGAAACCCGTTTCGGGACGAATTCTACAACAAGTTGCTCTCCAAGATTCGTGAAGGAGTCAGACAATTCTACCAGAAGAGTGGCTCTTCTGCCGAATTAGCTAATGACATCGACATTGATCGCCTTCTCGACGCTGCTGACTTCGGCTGCAAATTACTCACAAATCTAGAAAGGTTGTTTGGAGGTCGCATCAACGAAATTCCCTTCAACAGTATGTCCACCGATGCGCTTCTCTAAAACAGAGCTAACAGGGGATAGACAAAACATTTCTCACCCTGCTCCAGAAGTGCAGTTATGAAGGGGCAAAGGAATATATTATTTCCGAGCTCAAGCGCGAGCTCATGCAACGGTCTGATGAGGCGGAATCGTATTGGCGGTCGTGGGACTCGGGGATCATCTCTCCGGTGAACATGATAATTGCCAACCTAAGCTATCAGTTGAAGTACATCTTGCCCCTTCTCCTTTGCCCAACCGCTATCACAGTCTCGGCTAACAACCTGTCATAGTCGGATAGAAGTCGCTGAACTTTTGGAAATATCCGTGCCAGTGCCAGTGGCCGATGTGTCTGCTCCTATTCTTCTACCTGTGTCGACCTTTGATGCATGATGCGCTTCTCAGATACCAGGCGGCCATACCCTCGAAGGTATGTGACGGTATGTCTTCCATATGAACATTATTCAATGGGCCGTCCTTTGGCGCACACGAGCTTCCAGCTGTATTTCGTCCTCCCATCTGTTGGACCCTGTACATTAAATGGATATAGTACATCTTGCCCTTGGATAGGACGAAACGACAGTTGTGAATATGTAATGCCTTGTCCGGGTCCCATTCAACCTTCTTTGTGTGCATGAGATCCGGCAGGTCCGCGTCCGGCACTTGAACATCTTCCTTTAAACTTGTCTCAAACATAGGTAGCAAAACCTCTGCAAAACCTTCCTCTCTTGGCTTCAGTTTAGCTAGTGCTTCAAGACATGCTGGGAACTGTACGTCTGGTGCTTCGTCTCTAAGTTCCAGCCCTTGGGCGCTCAAATATCCTTTCAGATTTGGAGTCTATCTATATTAGCAAGGTTCTGATCACACGAGCGAGCATTGTTCTGTGCGGGCCTACTATTCTCTTCGCGCACTCTTGAATGTAGGTGTTACACGCGTCGGTGACTCGATACCTATGCAACACTAATGGCTGCACGACAGTTTAAGGTTTTGTCCGTCACGTTTGCAAGATTGCGATCCTTACATCGGCGTTAGACTCCGTCCGGTCGAGTTGCCGAGCAAAGTAGTCATAGGTAACAGACATTTCTGGCTGACAATTCGCAATCGATTCCAAGGCCTTGCGCCTTTTCACGTCTATCTCTTCGGGAGGGCCCAGGTCGAAGAACGCATACAGGAACTTTGCCATAATTGCTCTTTACCTCCTCATGCCGTGGTGCAGATAGTTGTGATCAAAACATCTGCGTCGCGACGTGACCATTACCCCGCCCTTATTCTTCTCGTTACGTCACGTGGCCTCGCAACCAAAATTCCCTCGTCTAAGTATTTTGTCGCACGTCTTTGTGTTGAGAAATGGACCGGAGAGAGGAGCGACAGGAGGAATTGTAAGTTATGAGGCAAGGGCATTTTTTTTGAAAAATCACTTGTTCCGAGATTTGTGCTGTTTCTGAGCAAAGTATGCTGTGCGCGAGGGTTGGCAGAATGGAAAACATGGATGTGTGCTAGAGGTGAGGCTTGGGTACAACCCCAGTGACCAGCGTGCCGCGGCTTACAATTTGTCTCATTTCTTTTCCGCCCGCCCTCTCCTGTTTCCTTGTCGACTGGATCTTCAGCATGCTGTCTGTTGCAAAGGGGGTGGCAGCTGGCCAGGCTATCTCTACCTCAGCTTCGACCACACGGTGCCTTCAACGGGTCCACTTGTAATCACGAATTGAGAGGATCGGCCGAGGTCCACCTACAATAGCAAAAGTGTGTGGTTCTTGGTTTTCTTTTTTTGGACATGAGGTAACTAACGAATCCACCAAGGCTTTGCGCCTCTTCCGTAAGCAACTAATCAAACTTGGGACTAGGGTGTTCCAGACTCCCCGCAGCTGGCGCATATCCCTGAATTCCTGAAGTGGTGAGTCGTGGTAGCCGATTCCGGTGCAGAGCTGGTAAACCCGCGGCAAGTGTGTTCTGGAGGGCTGTCTGACTTCTCCCCCTAGCCTTCACGCATGATAAGTTGCAGGCGGTCGTATCGCTGATGCAGATTGTGAACCACCGTTTCCTCCACGATCGATCGAAAGGGCGACCCCTGTTGTTGTAGACAAAAAGGTCCCGAACTGTAGCCGCTGTCCTGGACTCCGTAGACTCAGACGTCTCGTTATTTAATGTTCTATACAGTTCTGCAAAAGTAAAATAATTCATCAGGAAAATCCATTAAACATGGTCTACTCCCGGAATAACGGCAGTTTCATCACGCTCCGGTCTCATCAGAGCTATGAGAACACGGAGCGGAACAGAGAAGCATCTAGCGCCGCCAGACTCCTTGGGCATCTTGTTACTTGGTTTCGCCTACCGTGCTATACCGCCCGCCATCCTGTTACGATTCGCGAAATAAATCATTATCTGAAGGGTAAGGGCAAGCAAAGACTGAAAGTCATATGGAACAAAGAGCCAGAAGAGTGGCAGAAAGGGTGAGTGCTGCCTTGACTGCCTTCAGAAAATTACGCCCATTGCTAACAACTTGAAGCATAATTGATGCGCTCAAATGGAATCCTACCACAGACAGGGAGAGCTATGATTTGGTGGTTATCAACGGCGACCTAGGCAAGGCGGAAAGGGCACAATGGTTTCGCTTGACAGCTCCTGATGGGTATATCCTTATGTACAGCAGTAAATTCGAGAACCCAGAGGAGCTCATCTCACAAATGAGACACGTTGGGTTCAAACGCATTTCCAGTCGTCGCGCTTGCGATCCCTTTGGTCGAGCCGCCGAGCGTAGTTTGATTCCAAATTGGATGTCGTCAGGAAGCATTATAGTTGCGCAGAAGGGCTGAACTTAGTCGTCCACAGTGCAGAAGGCATACAGATTCAGAGGCCACTGTTTGTAGGAACTCAGATGGTTGGTCGACTGCTCTCTGCTTAGCAGAAATATACAATAACTTTTGTAAAGACTTGGTACACTTGGTTCGTCCTTAGGCTGGTGAAAACCAAACCAGTAGGTTAGCAATTCCATGACAGTTACTGCGCTGTAATATTAAATATTGCCATAAATATGTATCTCGCACCGGGGTTTTTGTGCAAACTCAGCGAGAGCATGGACCTACTACGCATGTCTGCACTGTAGGAGGGCTACGCATATTTCGGTCATCATGAACGCCGTGGTAGGTCACAGTTACATCTATCATTCTCAGGCGGCCGCGGAAAATGCCCGAGGCAAAGATCCGGTGGCTTAT
The DNA here is from genome assembly GCA_000814955.1 of Metarhizium guizhouense ARSEF 977. Taxonomy (NCBI): domain Eukaryota; kingdom Fungi; phylum Ascomycota; class Sordariomycetes; order Hypocreales; family Clavicipitaceae; genus Metarhizium; species Metarhizium guizhouense. The sequence continues at coordinate 16,182 of AZNH01000128.1, forward strand.
ACAGGATGCACCCAATTTCACAAAGTGCTCATTGGCAATATAGGAGGTTTTAGGTTCGATAAGTGCTTGGCCCAGCCCCGCGGAAAAGAAAAAACCATGGCAGAGGACATCACGATGGGCGACAGTTCGATGTGGCGGCCCAGCCGCAAACGGCCTGTTCTGTTTGCTCCTGGCGCTCCATATGTATCGGCGGGTAGTGTCCAGTGACATGTAGAGGCCCAACGACACAACCACAAGGGACCCTTGTCTGGCACGAACGTACAGGGAGGTTGAGCATGGAGCAGGGGGCGGCCGACAGAATACTCTTCCTCCTTCCAGATGGGCTGCTCTTTGCCCTGGGCCTCATGGGGGTTGGACGGTGGATGGGGCAAGTTTCTCTGTTCCGTGCGCAATATCGAGGCCGGGGCAGGCCGGGACACCCCGGCTTACATGCCATCTGTGCAGCAGCAAGCATTTCTCGCAGCCCAAGTGCATCTCGTGCGCTTTGCCGCGCTATGGACTCAGCTACGGAAGGGAGTCTCTCCAAGGATAGCTTCTGAACGCAGAATAATACTTTCTTCTCACATGCAAAGTCCGTCGAACAGGAATTGCCTTCGAAAGACTAAGGTTTGTGAGGTAATCTTTGTCACTCTGATGTTAGCTGCCCCGGACCACATCTTTCAATTGCCCGACGACACCCCGTGGCAACTCAAGGCATCCTCTCCTACTTTGAGACGACCACCCTTGCGCTCACCTCCACAGCGCTTTGTGCCACTTCGGCGTGGTCACCGTTCAAGTTGGAGGAAATTGCAACCACTGGAGTGGTGCCCAGTACCTCCGATGTCAAGTTTACGGCTTCCCTACTGTCTGGTTGTAAGTCAATTATAAGCGAGACTAGCAATTCAGATATCTTCTCCCCCCTGACCTGATATTCCACTTCATCTTCACCTGCTAGTCCCGATTGTTCTTCGCCTGCTTCACCTTCGCTCTGATTCTTCTTCTCGCGCGGACAGTTCCTTTGGTTAACGCCAATGCTTGCAGTAAATGGCATGACCGTCACTCTCGCGCGTCCCGATACACTGCTGGTGGGCAAGCGCTACATACTTTAACCCACGAATTCCCAGTCTGCCGCGCTCACCTTTCCGGTGGCAATACCGCCTCAGAAGAACCAGATCACGGACGTCCGAATTCCGCGAGCCACATGAGAATTATACTTCCCAAATACTCCTGAGTTCAGCTTAGAATAGCGACCTATTGCAAACGAATTTGCACTGTCCCGCGACAAGTCGAACGAGGATGTCATGGGGATACAAAAGAAGGTGAAGAAGGCACCATTTCAAATCACCAACATAGTGCAAAAGATATTGTTTGCTGCCAGTACCCAAAGCTTATCTCATGGCCCTTCAGAAACAAAATCCAGCTCTCACCATGTCATCACTTCATATTCAGACAAGGCTTTTGTTATGACGGACGGTAATGCCACCGTAGTGGAAGGCAATCCTGCGATGCGCTCGCCCGACGATTATTCCATATTAGACGATGGTCCCTATATGCCTCAAATCAACGGTCCCCCCATTCGTGAAGATGACGAGGACTCGACGTATGGAGAAGCACCCCCTACCACAACTACCTCGATGTGCAGCGCCGCAGCCCGCTGTATAACGAAGCACGGCCGCAGGTACGAGTTTTACTACCAAGGTGGATTTCATCCTTTTCCAAATGACGCCGCCGAACAACAGCGGATCGCTGCCTTCCATCGCCATATCACGCAGTACCTTGCCAGCAGCGGCTCCAACGGCGGCCACGGGCTTCATTTCGCACCTATCCAGCCTAACGGCAAAAGCGTCCTCGATATGGGTACAGGAACCGGTGACTGGGCCATCGATATGGGCAAGTTGTATCGTGGAGCCGTCATCATAGGCGCCGATCTTAGTCCTATTCAACGGAGAAAAGAAGTTTCTATCGACGCTAGATCGATCCTCAGCTACGACAAAGTTCCAGTCAACGTTGAATGGATCATGGATGATCTCGAACTAGAGTGGGTTGATCCCATCTTGTACCACTACATTCACTGTCGAAATTTTGGCGGCTCCATAAAAGACTGGCCACGACTTATTCGGCAAGTACACGAGGGGCTGGAGCCAGGAGGATGGGTGGAATTCCATGAGCTCTCGACAGATTTCACTTCTGATGACGAGACAATTGGCCTAAATACCGGATTAGCAAAACTGATAAGTGTTTTGAATGAAGCATGTAAAAAAACGGGAAGAATATTAGACCCTACTCCGCGTTTGAAAGATTGGATTGTTGAAGCTGGATTTAGCAGCGTTCAGCAACACAATATCAAGCTTCCGGTTGGTGACTGGCCCGAAAATCGGCAAGATAAGGATATTGGCGTTGGAGTGAGGGAATATATTTCTGACGGTTTGCAAGGCATGACAGCCGTGTTGGTAAGGGAGGAATTAGGCTGGTCGGAGGACAAAGTAGAGGAGCTTTGTGCGCAAGCGAGAGCGACCATGAGCCTCCATGCGCGGCTAAGCATCGACTACACAATAGTCATAGCGCAGAAGGCACCGCGGGATTATCCAGCGGCATGAAGAAATCGCTATCCAAGTTTAAAAAGTCTATAGTCCAGCCAGTGTCTTTGAGATAGTTGCAGGTATTCAAGTCTGTGTCAGCAAAATTTGAAGAACTCTCCGTCTTCCACCTCTTCTCTGTCAGTATTCTCTCTCTCGAACAAGCACATCATTTTTGCTCCTCTGCATATTGTTCTTTAGGTGGGACTGCCACAACTAAGAAACGCGCAGGTATGAGGTGCGGCAATCTTCATCCTCCCAGCGTGAGAATAAGTAGATCCCGTCAGCCAGTCTGAACAGGATTACCAAACACGGCTGGTGAGTCGGATTTAGTTTGATGCCAAACTAGTTAAGGGAGTCATGCCGATATTCCCACACTTTCCAGTTGGTAGCGATGCTGGGCGAACACAAGATAACAAGGGAAGTCCACCCAAGAGTACACACTGCCATGTAGCTGGGCCGATTGTGCCCAACATCATGGCGTTTTGGTTTCTGTACAAAATCCTCGGACCGATCACAAGGAGCAGTGCTCCATACCTGAACCGCACGCGCCATGGCGGCTTACTTTGTCCTCCACTGCAAAACGAAACCCCCCCCCATGGATTCTGGGTCGTTATGGACCTCACAATAATGTACAAATGCTACATCTGTATTTCTGTAGCCAGGATTTTCCGTAGTGTCCCTTAATGCCGCCATCGTTACTGGATGAAATTGTAATCTTGAGAGGCACCTGCAGGTTTGTCCTCAATGGGAGAGTAGATGATAGTTTCTATATTTGTCGTTTTTTTCCATGTTTGATCAAAGCCAAAATATTAGCATACTGATGTACAGAGTGCCCTTTTCAAGTCCGATGTAATCTCGGCTAGACTCAGATGTAGACCGACGGTGCAGCACGAGAAAGACAGCAAGTGTAGATTTTGACTTGGGGTGCAATTTGTGGCAGTCTCAGTTGGGATCTCACGGAATATTTAGAATTGTCTCATGTACCTACCAGTAGTTAGTTAATCCTTTTACTGTACTGCGCATTTTAATCTTGCCTAGTTATAGAACGTTCCTGAGGACTACCTTTGGCAATTTGAGACATTTGTAGTAGGTCTGCAATTTCCGGATCGGTCCTCCCCTTACCATCGGTAATTCTTATGCCAGTCGGTCGAAATCATTCCTTGCTAGTTACTCCACCCCCGAACTTGCTGCCTACAAGCAAGACAAACAAAACTAGCGCCAAGCATACCAGCAGCAAATCGTCCTGCGCATCATCTCCAAAAAACTTTATATTCCCCATCTGTTGTCATGGCCACGTCAGCAAGAATCGAGTCCATGATGCCTACTCAAACCAAGCAATTACGACCGCTGATGCCAACTCTTAACCCCCCAGCTAATACAACTCGTCGGAACAGTAATGTCCCCCCCGAAAGACGCCGTCCGGTACTTGAGGCATGCACAACTTGCCGCAAACGCAAGATACGGTGTGAGGGAGATCGGCCTTGCAGGGCTTGTGTTCGGCGAGGGGTGCGATGCGAATCGAGGAAAGACAACCGTGGGTCCGAGACCGAGCCACTTCGGCAGCAAAATAAGGGACTCGTAGATCTCATCCTGAAGATGTTGCCTAGTCAAACGAGGCAAGAAGTAAGCTCGAAACTCCAAGGTGGAACTGACCCTCTCGAGTTACTACAGGCCACGGTGGAAGGATTCATCATGGTCCCATCCACTACGGCGAATGACTTACACGTGGACAACGGGTCGTGTGTAAACAAGAATGACTCTGCCGCCACTAGGAAACCGAACCCGTTCGATTTCGCAATAATATTGCAGGTAATCCAGCATATCCACGCTAAAAAACGCAAAAGCTAGTGTAATACTTACCATGTTTAATACTAGGAGAGCGGAGATTCCGGCCCGCCAGACAAAATAAATACTCCAAGCGTCCGCTATGCCTCCCGACGCGCATTCCACGGGACCCAGAGTTGATCTCATCGGTCCAAAATTTCCGATACAGTTGTGGCTTTGCAAGTATAGCGATGGATGCTACGTTTGCCTACGTACATCTTTCACTATTCATGGAAGGATTCGTGATACCAGCAAGGCCACACCGAAATAGCCCGGACCTCTGCCACGAGCCTAGCTCTGTGGATCTTTCTGGGCTTGCTGCTGTAAGGATTTGGATTCCGTACTGCTGGAAAAGTCATTGTAAATATTACTGAGACTATCTGCCCAGGTGCGGTACTAGCTCCAATCGAGAACTTGCTGGTTACAGGACCTCGTTAGATATAGAAGGTAGCGGACTATTGATATTTATGGCTTATTTCACTTAGCGATTGGTTAAAGAAGCAACTGAATTGATATATTTACTGAAAGTTGACTGTAGGGAATCCACTGACTACCTTCACGCCGGATCTCCGGCGAGGCAACGCTCTCAATAGTTTCTGTCTTCTCACAGTCAACATTTGGGCCAGCACAACAATGAGTGGAAGGAAATATACCTACACGCATCACGTGTGCATCTTGCAAGCTGCTGGTCCCGGCTCCTGGACCACCATATCGGGAAGTTATCGAATTATGCCTTCAAAAGGCGGTTGTCTGTCACGTTAACAGTTACGTGCTAGGACAAAGTATATTAATAAGACTTAAATGAGCATTAAAATGCGTCGGAGACGGTAATCAGTGACAAGATCTGACGTGCCCATTTATTGCCTTGTCCGCTGACGCCCAAGACTCGTCAATCGGAAAGCCGGCTACAAGGCGAGTCAGACAAAGGCTAGCTGCGATGCTCTATCCAGCAGGGCTAGTTTTCACCGCCAGGTAACACAGAGTGCAATATTACAGCGCGGCTACGCCGTTGAGAGCGTAGGCCCTTCCCCGCTCCTTTCCAAA
>AZNH01000128.1:25679-40288 GCA_000814955.1 Metarhizium guizhouense ARSEF 977
GCAGTCGGAGCGGGCATCGAAGCAGCCTCGTATCGAGGGTCGTCGAAACAGGAGCGAAGATGACCAGCGGAACGACCTGAAGGACAGTGGCTTGAGGACCGATACGAGATCAAAAGCCAGCTGTCCTCGACGAAAGCCTGGTGGTATCATCCTATACCTCTGTCGAGAAAGATCGAGACCGTACAGAAGTTTTTTAATGTCAGGCATAATTGAAAGACCCTTCCGATACACACTTGCTTGATCTGTTGTGACAAGTATGTTGAACAGGAAGATCTGGAATATGTCAGTTGCGCACACTGGCGGCGTCTGTAGCTCAAAGGCTCAGGCGGCTCTGCACGGCCGATGAAATGTGAGCACGCCTATCCCGAAAGTCGAAGGGCCTGGCCCCCTGAACTCGTGCTATGGCTTCTTCACAAAGCATACCATAGTGGCAGGTTATAGCAACAGTGCCGACTATGGAAATCATGTAAAGGGGCATATCACCGTGTTCTCAAATAATGTGAAGGATTTAGTCGCAAATGTCCTGCCGCACCATCTGTTCCGGGTAGTGGAAGACATCCATGTATCATGGCATGGAACTGAGCGACCCCAGGCTGGGGATTTGGCTGGCCTTCTGTCCGTGCGAAGGAGGATGCGGCAGACCACGGAGTCGCTAGCTTGCTTGCACCGAGGAACATGAGCCTGTGTGCATGGGCCGATGTCGGTTGAGGCGACACGGGGGCCGGTTCGCGAACCATTGGAATTTTGCCTTCCTCACTTTCCATCTAGAGGTGCGATCGAGGAATCGGAGGGTCAGCCTGTTCAGCGTAAGCCGCAAGAGCTTCCCTGGTCTCGAGCGCGTCGTCCACTCGCTGAGTAAATCTATATTGGATGCCTCGAGAAAGGAATTGGAGGAATACGAACGGACTAGTGATGATTGCATTCGCGAGCTCCTAAAGAGTATCTCGCTTTACAGGTTTCGTCAGCCAAGGTCCAGAGAAAGGCGGCCAAGGTGCGAAAGATCATGTTCAAGGTAGGTCAGCATTCTGTGTTTGGCCGGACTAGCCAATATTTTGGCGCCGTAGACACCAACGACCTTGGGGCGTTGCATATTCATGGACTGCTTTGGCTGCACGGAAATGTTCAGCTTGGGGACACTGCTTAGAGATTTATGCGGTAATGGCCAAGAAGCATATAGGGAACAAGCCTGGCGATACGCCGATAGTGTTTTTTCCGAGGTAAGAATATCCCCAGCGTGGGGCAGAGGTACACAGTCCGCCAGGAGTGGAAACTCAAAAAGCAAGTCGTAGGAGCTAGACCAGGAAACCACCTCGGAGACTTCTCTGCAATGCAATCAGTTTGTTGGTTTCTAACACGCTCCTGGCTGAATAAACCCCGTGCCCCTTACAGATACTACCACCTTCAGGACTGGCAGAATTATTACGCTTCAAGCCACCCAGTCTGTCATGGCATCCACGCTCTTTGTTGACCCCACCCGGAGCTGCTCTCTAACCCAGTCAGTCTTTGAACCCGCCTCCCCGCATACCCTAGACGAAGAAATGAGAAATGAAGACGCAAAAAACACCAAGAGCGCGCGCATGCCATTATGCTATGGCAGTCTACGCGAAACTCTTCAATCTGTGTCGTAACAACTCGGATCAACACAGGCCCAGTCACGGGCCGTTTAAGCCCAGCCTTGTGGTCCAAGGGTCTGTCTGGAACCGGGAGAGTTGGATGAGCGATGATATGTAAACTGAACCAAGACGCAGCGACCAGTAGGTTCAGTGCAGGCGTACCACACTTTAGGGTGGCGCTGGTTGATAAGGCACCAGACGTAGCATGATCCCGGGACGACCGAGGCCAGCAAGGTTAATATCAAGATGTGGTTCATGCAGTTAGATGATGCCGACGCCACGCTGCGGGGCAGTATAGCAGTCGCGGGATTCACGTCTTTCTTAGGCGCACTTCTCATAGACTCCAGCAGATTTCTTTTCGCCAAACACCCCCCGCCCTAGGAACTAATGCTAAGTCTTGGGAGCCGAAGGACCTGTCTGGGCAATGTCGCTATGTAGTCTGTGAGTGAGTATATCAGTTGCGCTAAGAATACATCCCACAGTCAAATCCCACAGTCACAGTCGCGGGCGCTGGTTCTTGCCTAATCTAGCAGGTTGCTCCTGCTAGAGGGGTTAGTGTGCCCCGCAGCCCAGGCGCGGAACACGCGTGGCGCAACTCCACCAATTACGGCCAAGGGTGCTCTCCGAGGTCAAAACTTAATCACCTGAACTGCCATTTTTCAATGCCAGCCGCAACGTCGCGAGAAAACAAAACCTCATCCAAACACAACGCACGGCAGCGCCACGCCTGAGCGGATGCATCCCAAACGCGTTCCTTCCGCCATGGCGCCTCCTCAGGAAGTCGGAGCGCTTTCGGAGCGGCCATCCATCTCTTCCGCCTTTGAGATCGGTACCTCACACTTTGGCGCAGCCTTCACAGTAGAGAACGGGGAGCCGACAATGCTACAGAGAGGGAGGGTTAGCGGTGGGACTGGGACGTACGACCGAGTTCCCAACGCGTTCCGATGCCGCGACGGACAGCTTGAACCCTTGAGCTACGACCAAATAATGAACTATGATGAGATTGGCTTCGGATTCAAACAGGCGCTGGATAGGAACCTGCACGAGAAAGGCGGGCAAGCCTTTCTGGACTTCCTGCGCAAAAATGAAAAAACCCTTTTGGAATGCCTGAAACTGATATTTGCGCATTTTCTGACGGACCTTGATAACCTCTGCCGAAAGGAGAAGTACGGGCCTCTAACCAAAGTTTCCATTCCGGTGCCCGTGATGTGGACCGAGGACGAAAATGGAAAGGAGATACAGAAGCTAATCGCCCTCGGTGCCACCGAGGCAGGGTTTGATTCAAATATACTCGACTTCACAACCGAGCCCGAAGCGGCCAGCGATTACATTAAATATTTACATCGCAAGGCCGTGCAGGAGGAACAGGAAGCCATGCTGCTGCAACAACGGAAGGTCGTACAGCAGACACGGAGGCGCAAGCAGCCGACAGCGCCGCGGAAGGGCAAGTCTAAAAGGGTCAGCGGACGATTGTTTCTTTTCTTTTCCCGCACCGCAACAAGGACAGAACCTGAGAAGCTGATTCGTTCCATTTCACAGGTCCTAGTGATGGATATAGGCGCTGGATTGGCGGTATGGTCCCAGTGACATATCTACTGGCCTGCGATGGACCCTGGATGCTAACTAGGCCGCAGCATTTTGACCTATACGAAATGCACGACAGGTATATGCTTCTAATCAGCCGAAATTACTGTGTAGGCGGGATGGACCACGCCTGGCCGTCACTCTTGCGGAGGTGCCGCGAGGAGACCGAGAGCATTTATTTTTTCAAAGACGCCAAGGCTCACGTCGAAAGCCAGTGTGAATCACCCTTTCGTCGCTCCGCACCGCTGCCGCCTGCTAACTCGAGGCATAGGAATGCAGTGTGCCTGGGCGCGTCGTTGCCCTCCTCCAATGACCCGACGGAGCTGTTCTGGAAGCAGGGCTTCGGCTACGCTGTGGCTGTGGATCGGGCGACTGGCGAGGTCATCGTACAGGCCAAGACCCTTCGTACGCATACCTGCCTGAAATACTGGGAAACGGTAATGCCGGACAACGATATGCTTGTCTTGAAGCTGTATGCTTTCGACGCCTCGGTCAAGCGGCGGTCGGACTGGTCTCGCGACTCAAATCGCCACGTCTATTCGAAGCGTCACGCCGTGCCAATGGGACAGATAGATGTCAAGCTGGAGAGCCATGTCGAAACAGTTATGGTGAGGTTCACATACCAACCACCTGGTTTGATCACGCTCCAGGTGAGACATCGGCAAGGATGGAAAACAGAGGTAGACTTGGAGCTTTCCTTTGATGGGAAAATCCTACAAATCCAAACGACCGGCCGGACTAGAGATGTGCCGTGGGAAGAAACTGACGGGAAAGAACACGGGAAGGCATCCAGCAGTCGGAAGCCAGGTAAACAGCATAGCAGAGCTGATCAGACGACCGATAAGGCCGCAATCCGGCCGCCGAGGACCAACGCTGGCAAACGTTCTGCAGCATTGGATCCTACACTGTTGGAAGGGACTAAACGGCGTCGTAAACCGACGGGCATAACCCGTCGCCGTGCGCGGGCCAGCTGCGGGGAAACACAAAGAGATCCCTATGAAGTTCCCTCCGACGCGGACGAAGGCACAAACAACCGGGGCCACGTGTGTGCCCGCCCTGATTTGCGGGCAAACACGGCTCTCAGAAGTAGTTGGCACGGTATCAGCCAGGACGACGTCAACACGAAGCCGTATGCTGAAATGGAAGGCAACTCTGCGAGACGGACGCCCAACGAAAGACAAGACTCGCAAGTTGCTGAGGAGGGCGATGAGGAAGAAATGAACCCTCAGGAAAGAACTCGAAGGAACCTCGGACCGGGAAAAGGTCGGATAAGCGGAGAGCAGAGTCCGAGGCCACGGACTGCAGACCAGGGCGAGCCTGCACTGCCTTTGGGTGAGGAATCACCTAGCTGGCGTATACTACGCCAGAGAAGTCTTGGAACTGGCCGGAACGGAGATCAAAGTCCTGAGAGACAAAGGAGACCAAGCGAGGTTCCCGAGGCCCCGCCACGGGAGGACCGCCCCGGGAGGGCCTTTAACCGCAAGCCTACGCCAGAACTTGCAACACCGGGCCACCCTGGGCAGGGGACCAGTCCGCAACAAGCCGACCAAACGGCGTCTGGGTTTCAGGAGCATGCTGATCAAGGAGGCGGACGGGCTAGCGAAGAGCCTCAAGACCATGATAGCGGCAGGAGAAGACCTTCGCCGGAACTGGGATCTACCGACGCTGGAATCGGCTCTCGGGTTCCTGAAACCTCACAACAAGCCAATATACGTCGTCAATCTGTTATAGGTGCGCGTGATGGCGCCTCTGTGCACCCGTGGGTCCGAACTGGACTCAGTCAGCGAAGCCCTCGAGCGGCTGAAAATATGGTCGGAATTGAGGGCGACAATGCTGAGCATTATACGCTCTCGGAAACCGGTTCGGCGATGGACGAAGCTGGTTATCAGCTTCATCATGAACTCTACCAGGCCAATGGCTCGGACTTGCAAGCAAGGCCAACGGTTCCATACGACGTCGTCGGCACAGATAAAGACGGAACATCCCTTGTACATAGGCATCCACCACTACCTGGAACAAGACTAGCGTCTCATGATGTCAGGACTGCTCGGCGAGGAACATCTGTAAAGAGGAACTCTGTGTCTCGAGAAATTGGTTCTGTGGGTAGCAATCGTCCGGTAGGACGCGACGGTCACAATGGTAACACGTTAGTGACAGACGGGGAACTCAGCAAAGGAACAGCTGGTCAACCGCAGTTGAGTCAACCAATTCCTGGAGCCAATGGTCTGTCTTCCGCATTAAACCGTCGAAGCCAGAGGCAAACTGAACCCGCCCTGCCGTCCAGGGCTATGAGTTTTGCCAATATACTGACCCGTCAATGGAACGGAGCTTATTGATGAAAATGAGAATCAATGCTTCGTGTTGCTTTCTGGGAGAGCCGACTGCTAACGGGAGAGTTTTGGGTGAACTCAATGATAAGTGTATTGCCGGATGGCGTTTGCCATTAGGGCGCGGGAATGCATGGCCGATGGTGGAAACGAAGGCCCTCATCCTCATTTTATGCATTCAAGTTGGAAACGGCCCTGGCACATCACATGGTCATAGCTGGAAAGACTAGCGTTTGGCGTATTTGGAAACCAATGCAGCGTGGCGGAAATCATAATGTTTTAGAGGATCTCCGACATCGTTGGGGTAAGGGGACACTAATGGCTCAATACACCTTGGTCTGGAATGGACACCAGAACGTACGATCGGAGTTCCTGTGTCTATACCTAAAGCTTGATGTCCAGACGTAATAGTGGCTCATTCTCGTTGCATAATGCCATGGCCCACGTAACTGCCCCGTGTCCATACTTGGCTTTCAAGAGTTCTAAAATTGATAAGGATGCTGCTACCCTACGGCTGGCGAGGTTTCAATTATCATGAACTTGCCTGCTCGCTTCTGCTTGATAAGAAATGCTGTATGTGTTTTGCTAGAGAGTATGAGCATGGACGCTTTCAAGTTTCCTATCACGCTCATTAGCCTAATAAATTCGAACGGTCCTTGTGTAGCACCTGGGGAGTCTATTTGACTGTTGAAACAACTAACCTGCCTTGTAGACACCTGTACCGCGTGAAACAGAGCCGTCAAAGACACCAGAGTGGGCGGAGTAATAGCTTAAAATATGGTTCGAGCTCTGTGGAAAAGCCCAGTGTGACAGACTTCCGAAAGGTAGCCAGTAAGTCAATTTCTGAAGTCCAACATAAACTAATTCCAGACGATAATCAACTTGGTCAAGACAAACAGACAACTCATGCGGCAGAAAGGCCTGCACGCATTTACCGACTTGGAACAAGACAAAGAACTGGCAAAACAGGCCCGTAAACATCCGCTCGCCGAACAAAGCATAAACGATGATGACTTGATGAGTACAGGAACTGGCCAAGAGCGGATGATTCATTCCAGTTCCAGGTCGGTCAAAACTAGGCCTCGGCAAATCAAGCCGGTGATCTGTCTTCCTCATCAAGCCATAGTGTCAAGCAGGGCCAGGACCACTCCCTTGCTATGTCCAATAGTATGTGTTTCCGGAATATATTGGACAATCGTGGGCATGTGGACTATCGCTGCTATTTCGCTACAATGCGCCACCGGGTGTGACGCGGCCATGGTGAAGACTCAACAGTGCTGGTTCGCATAAAGATGGCGGAACTAGCCCCAGGCCAGGCGCCCCGAGAGCAGAGGGAGTTTCTAGAGGTTCAGAAAGCGCCAGATTCCGAATTTGTCCGTTGATCACGCTCCCAGCTATTCCTCTAAACGAATAAGCTGCGTTGCGGACCGATGCACTGTCAGACTCAAAAGATTTCAAGGTTGTCAAGGAGTGTTGTCACGACATTGGTGCATCGGCCCTGTTGCGAAGAAAGCCGCCCCCTCAGTACGCAGAGTAACGTGGACATAGTAGACATCATGTTATAATGACCTGAGAAGCGGCAGGTCATGCAGAAGGCCTTCTTTGTGACCTCGAGAGAACAAGTATCGTCACCGAACTTTGGCCATTGAGTGCATGCTATAGATGAATGGATCCCGTCCTGTTCGTAACAACTATCTTGCGTCATGTCAAGCAAAGCACTTCTTGTTCTTCGTCCTGGACCCGAGTGACTAATTTCTCCCACCAGGACTGTCGGAGACGAATGTGTTAGTCAGTCTTAAAATCACGTGTTAACGGTATGTCTCTGTCAATCCAACTCCAAATATGCCGAAGCGCTTCGTGCAACGGTGGGACGCTCTTGATTGTCCCAAAACTTGGTTAGTCTTGACGCTCTGACATTACCAGGATGGACCTGATATGTAGACAGTTGGAACTTACACTTCTCACTGGGGTCCGCAGAACCTCATTAAACCAGTTACTTGAAACGGCTTTATGTTCAGGTAGAGTTGCTAGTACCCCTAGTAAAAACACAGGAAAGAGCGGCGCCTGGGCTGTAAAATGAGATCCCGACGTTGGCATGATTGTAATGCATCTCGCAAGATCATCCAACCTGGATACTATCTCGGGACAGTTTCTAGGCAATCTAGTAGTTTGGCATGTTAAATACTTTGCATGGTACAGGTGACTGCCGGAAATTCATGCTAGTTTCTAGGCAATCTAGTAGTTTGGCATGTTAAATACTTTGCACGGTACAGGTGACTGCCGGCAATTCATGCCACTTACCGAAACACGCGACATCGGAGGTAAAGGATTGCGGCAAAGCGCCATGCTTCAGCTGTCACATCCGTCATAGATGCATTCGTGTCGATCTGATAACCCTCTGATTGAGATCGTACCCATTCAATCACAGGCCCGCACCTTGCAGCCTCCCTACCCTCCGACTCAGAGCTCCATTGCCTCATTTCGAGCAGCTCTCTGTACAGATAATGTGCCGTCATTGGTACGATGGGCCTCTCTGGCTCCTGTTGCAGCCGTGCTGCGCAATACGTTATCTGGCTGAGGACGTGAAGAAATTTCTTGGAAAATCCACAGCCAGCATGAATTTTGTACATCTCTTTATCCGTACCATGGAGCAGCCAATCGAATCGAGAAGCCTCTTGCCGGGCATTGAACCTGTGTGGAGGGGCCAATGGAGACATGGGTTGGGCCAAGATGACTGCTCGGCCAACAATGATGGACTGCGAGATTCGCAACGACGATGATTGCATGTTTGACAACTTCCAAAATCTCGACCCATGATCGGTTGCCTGAAGGAACTTCTCTCCTTGGCGGAAGCCTTGAAGCCAACGAGGAGAAGATGGATTCTTCAGGCGGCGTTCTGTCAAGATAATCTATCGCAAAGTCAGAAAGCAGCTTTGAGACAGAGGATGCAGGGTCATGCATAGACTAAGCAAGCGAATCCACACGGTTCCAACATACATCCTGCATAGAGAGTATGGCGACGATGGTAATGAATTCATTGGCTTGCGCTTCATTCTGGGCGGTGGTTGAGTCGTTGAGCAGCTGAGAAAGTCGCTGCTCGGCTTCAGAGAACCGCTGATTGACTCTGTCGCGAATGGAATCTAGGGGCAAATAGTCGTAGATATAAATACCAGCTAGGGTACAGCCCAATACTGTTTTAGATTTTACGCTTGCACGATACTTGTATCATGCGTGTAATTTCATTTGACTACAGAGCGAAACAATTGAAAATTAATATAAATACCAGCTAGACTCTGGATGGCCGATCGGACGCCAGGGCTTTTGTGCATGGGGGCGAAATCCTTTAGCCACAGATTTGTGTCTTCCAACACACTGCGACCGGGACACCAATTCCGAACATCTAATGATTAGACCGAACATTAAATTCTGCACACCGATACCAGTTCGTTTCGATTTACATACAAAACATCCAAAACCGTCTGTCAGTATCGTCCATTTTGGCCTCATACCCATAATGGGAAGGCAACAACTTCGGAGCCCCGATAGAAGCAGCTCCAGCGGCAGCATTCGAGGGAACAGGGAACGACGTAACCTCGACTGTTGTGCGAGGCATGGAATTTAGGACTGGGATTCGAGTGAAAAAGCCTGATGCGTCAGGTGTGAATTCTATCGAGCCTCCGCTTATCGGGGCCGCTGGGGACGTGTCAATTAGATTCATTGCAGTTGGTGGCGTAAACTCATCACTTGCGTCTGTAGATTCATCGATTTCAATTGCTCTAGTAGTGTCCGATAATGAATGTGTACGCCCTACAGAGCATTGCTTTCCGCGCTTGCCTTTTGGCCAAGAGAACTTGATATATCCGTTCACTTTGCCGTCAGTCGGGCGGCTAAAGACCCGTGGCTTGTATAATCCAAATGTGTCGATACAGTCTCGAAAAGGGGTATTGCGACTAGTATTGCCGGTGGCCTTGCTAGTTCGACGAAGTTGGTAGTCGGCACCAGTGCTTATGAAGGCTGATAAGCCATCATGGGCAGCCAGAGGTTGTGGTACAGACGGCGCAGAAGCTGTCTCGAACAGCGACGGACGGAAAGCACAGAGGGGACCGGAAGGCCTCGGAGGGTTGAAGTCAAGCTGTGTCGTCGTAGGTACGGCTGCAGTAGTATGTTAGATCATGGGTGAGCCAATGAAGCATGTCGCTGCCACTCGAGCAGTTGATTTTGGGTCAAAGTGATGGTCAGCGGAATATCCAGAAGCAGGGCATAAATCGCCTCATTAGAATGAGAAAGTTGGAAAGTTTCCTTCCCGGGATAACGTGCGGTGAATGGCCACAATAGGTTGATGACTTACGACCAAGCTCTGGTCAATCACAGAGTACGTGGTGAAAAGAAACACATCCGACACTTGCCGGGGACGTAACAGAATATCCAAGGCTAAAATCGGGACAATGTAGCGAGGGTCGGGCGAGGTCACAAGAGACGGCACCAACCTTGTCCACAACTTGGAGGTAATAAGGCATGAGCTTGTTCGCGGCAGACAAGGACAGGGGTAGCCACGTGGATGCACCCAAGAGTTTTGGCCGACCTTGTGTGTGTGTGTGCCTTATCTCAAGGCCTTGTTCAGTGCTTGACACCAAGTTATGCGCGATGCGATAAAGATGAAATGCTTCATGTATGGAAAGGTGGTCGATTCTTGGCCCAACATGTAAGTTTAATGCAAGCGAGAAATGGTAGTTCTTATCTGAAATGGAGAATGGGATCGTCCCTGATCTTGGAGGCCCAGGTGATGGCCCGGAGAAGACATCGCTGATTTCGAAGCTGTGTCCCAAAGTGCCGAGATGTAGAGGAGATGACGGAGGTGTAAAATTTGAAGCGGATGGAAACCCCCATGATGGGTCGAATACGGAGTCTTTTGGACAAGGGTTAGTCCTAAGCTTGCCGTCTGGCGAATTTAACCCTGCCATATCTGGGCCTTTGAAGTATGCAGAACAGCACGCCCCAGCTCTTGTCGACAAATCGTTGGGATCCTTGATGGGATACAACGTATTGTTCCTGTTGCTGCTGGCAAGGACAATAGTGGGATCACTATTGAAGTTGTCGTCGTGGAGAAGCTTCGGCGACTAAACTGCTTAATGTGCTTTGCGGGGGGCTGTAGTTTGACATGCGACCATGGCATAGGACCGTCACGAGAGAACAATCGGGACCGTGAGCTTCGACTGTTGATAGGTAAAAGGTTGGAAAATCCATCCACGGCGATGATCGGCTGTGGATTTGTGGTACGAGCTGCGGTTTGCCACCTTGCAGCACGTTCCCAGCAACGCCCAGACAGTAGATAACTGACGGAATGCTCAGAGCTATCGCGCGTCCACTTAAGTTTTGATCAACAGGTTGCTGTGAGTTGAGTATCCAAGGAAAAGGGCCCTGGCGTTTTCTTGGGTGTCGCGACGATGTTCAGAATTTCCACCTTATTGACTGGAATAAAACTCTGGCAGAGACAACTTTGAGCGAACTGAGCCAGCTAGGAACACCCTTAAACTCGGCACAACACACCTTGCTCGGCCCAGAAGTTATGCCTTGGGGCATAAAAGCTAGATCTGCAACGCAGAGTCAGTTGAGGGCAAAACACAGCTCTGGATCTTAACCTGGCAGAGGTTACGGCAATCATGATATATGCCAAGACTTTGTTGATTCTGCAAATCTGCAGGGGAAAGAAGATGGTGATTTTGATGTGCGCCTGCAATTATGCTTGGGATGTTTGGGTGGAACCTGAGAACAACAATCCAGGCCTCTGGGAGCTTTGAAGGTCCATTGAAGTCTTAATGATTCGTGCTGGCGCAGTAGGGCAGGTAAGGAGGCTGCGAGACGAGGCACTAGCTGTTGGGGAGCCCGAGATGGGATCTGGGTTTCGGCGCGGCAAGTGGAGTAACTTCGACGGTGACCTCTAGAACAACCGCGGGCCCGCTCCAGCTGGTGAGTAAAGGATTGCCTGAGTCAAGGAAGAGGGAGATAAATCATTTATGGATGAGATGAAATCAATCACTCACAGCGGGATGTTCAAACTTCGAAGTCAGGAATGTCGATGACAGTTGTGCGGCCGAGTGAATACTCAGTATATATGCCTGGGCGCAAAAATTATGTATGTAGTAGTTTCGGACCCCCGCAGGCTACTGGGACCAAGGCTCACCATATTCTGCAAGGTATAAGACGATAATTTCCTCTCTGTTTCGGATTGGAACGCTGGATTATTTCGTTTTGCCCGTCAAGAGTCAAAGGTTTTGGCAAAACGTTGTAGAGAAAATAAGGTGTATGACAAAGCGAAGGGAACAGAATGTCCCAACTCGCCTCGCCGGCTGATCTATCCCTGTCGCTACAACTGGGAGGGACGGGGACGGCAATCCCCCCATGCAGCACCGAAATCGGCGGAGAGCTGAAACAGCATATATGCTTGTCAGAATTCCTGGTCGCGACACTACCCCTGGTATACGTGGCGGCCAGAGAGTAAAGACAAACCGACATTCTCACGCATATTGGGTGATCTCGCAACCAAGGGATATAAACATTGATGCATCGCTATGACTCCAAATTTGGCGAAGCTCCAGATCGACTCTTCCGAGTACTGGACGATGACTGCTTAAACCATTGGCCACGAAGTCAGGGATGAGCAGTCGAACGCCAAGACTGGTTGCATATAGTTATCCTAGCATAGGGCGAAAAAAACAAAGCAATTCCACCCGCCCGTTCAAAGTCACCCCGTATTTCGTATTTCAATCCTCCTAGCGACCAGTCCCAAATACTGTTTTACGGAAGTTGATCCGAAATCACACACCAGCCAAGGACGGAAACAAGTTCTGGTATATACCCGTCCAGCCGTCAATGCGACGAAATGTCCGCCACATCAAGGGGTATGGCGAGCAATATTCAAAGCGGCGACTGACGTCTGCTAGTCGTTTCGTACCTCTCAATTCTCTTTACTGATGGTAGACGAGTTATACTTGCAACGTCTGTCGTGAATACTGGATGACCTGCAACGCGTCGTGGCCAGGATCGTCCCAGTATCACCATAGACATAAGGTCGCAGATGCTGGTGCAAGGAACCATGTATTAAAAATATTTTGACTAGTTAGTTAAGTACCTACGCAGTAGAACTGGTAATTAAGTTTTCCCAGGTTGCAATTACGCGGAAGTCTATCGACTCTGCGCCACCTTGACCGTACCCCGAGTCATTTTCTTCGGGCCGAAAGCTCCATGCACAGCTGGGGCACATCGCCATTGGTGTTTTTCCCACCTTGACCGTACCCCGAGTCATTTTCTTCGGGCCGAAAGCACCATGCACAGCTGGGGCACATCGCCATTGGTGTTTTCCAATTTGACAATGCCTTTCGGCACTTTCGGACAGAGATCCGTTCAACCCGCAATTGATTTATCTGCGTCACACTTTTCATCCCGCCAATATGGATCGTCGTTGACGAGACCCGTCCTGTCAGCATCGCTCGCGTTTGCGCCTAGTTCTGAACGACTCCAACAGCGTTGGCAACACACCACAGTATGCATGTATGACTTTGCGCAGCTTTAGTCGCCCACGTCTAGTGATCTAACAGCCTCTCAACGTCGGATTGGGAGGCTGCAGCTTCATGCATCGTACTGTGGCAGCCAGCACCTCATCGTTTGGGCAGCAGCATTCCAGAGGTAGTTTAGTCTACGAGGATTCCGATCAAAAAAAAAAAAAAAGAACAACCAAATCAGCTACACTTTGAAGATACAGTAGAATTCCCTGTGTGATGCCGTAGTGCCATCGTATTTCGCTTGCCCTGAAGTTTTGTGCTTATTCCAGGGTTTTGTGCCTAGCCTGGTGGTGAACCCCACTAGGCTCCAACGGGTGTAATGTGACCAAACTCTGACCCAAGTCCTTGCGTCGACTTGACTTATTCCGGATCCGAAGGCTTTTCAAACTGCCCCCACCTTCGCGATGTTCCATCTTTTTCAACCTCAATTTCTTCGCTCTGTAAGCATGCAATCTACCCAAAAAGAGAGCCAAGTAATCCCAGCGATTCGGGCTAAAAAACAAGACCCAAATATCACTACACAGGTCGCTGCAAGGATGCATAATATAAGCCTCACGACGTTGACGCGTCGATTAAAGGAACAGCATCGCGGCGCAATACCATGCACAATACCATGCACAATTTGTCGGAAACTCATAGATCTTGAGAGTATTAAATACAAAATGTCCTCGATTTGGATTCGCGGTCATTTCCTCCCTAGCTTCGTGGTGTGGAAGAAGATGGGATCTGGGTTTCGGCGCGGCAAGTGGAGTAACTTCGACGGTGACCTCTAGAACAACCGCGGGCCCGCTCCAGCTGGTGAGTAAAGGATTGCCTGAGTCAAGGAAGAGGGAGATAAATCATTTATGGATGAGATGAAATCAATCACTCACAGCGGGATGTTCAAACTTCGAAGTCAGGAATGTCGATGACAGTTGTGCGGCCGAGTGAATACTCAGTATATATGCCTGGGCGCAAAAATTATGTATGTAGTAGTTTCGGACCCCCGCAGGCTACTGGGACCAAGGCTCACCATATTCTGCAAGGTATAAGACGATAATTTCCTCTCTGTTTCGGATTGGAACGCTGGATTATTTCGTTTTGCCCGTCAAGAGTCAAAGGTTTTGGCAAAACGTTGTAGAGAAAATAAGGTGTATGACAAAGCGAAGGGAACAGAATGTCCCAACTCTCGTCGCCGGCTGATCTATCCCTGTCGCTACAACTGGGAGGGACGGGGACGGCAATCCCCCCATGCAGCACCGAAATCGGCGGAGAGCTGAAACAGCATATATGCTTGTCAGAATTCCTGGTCGCGACACTACCCCTAAAATAAGGTGTATGACAAAGCGAAGGGAACAGAATGTCCCAACTTCGCCTCGCCGGCTGATCTATCCCTGTCGCTACAACTGGGAGGGACGGGGACGGCAATCCCCCCATGCAGCACCGAAATCGGCGGAGAGCTGAAACAGCATATATGCTTGTCAGAATTCCTGGTCGCGACACTACCCCTGGTATACGTGGCGGCCAGAGAGTAAAGACAAACCGAC
>AZNH01000129.1:0-54593 GCA_000814955.1 Metarhizium guizhouense ARSEF 977
TTATTATAATTATACTTCTAGTTAATATATTATTTTAAATAAGTATTTTTAATATTATTTATTAGAGTTATTACTAAGAACTTATTATTTAAGCTTCTAGCTTTAATAATTATATTTTAAGCCTATAATATCTTTATAATATATATATTAAACATGGCGAAATCCTTGTATTTATAGTGTAGGAATCTTATTAAGAGATTAGTAAAAGATTTATCTGTAATTTTTATAATAAACGTTTTTAGCAGATTCTATGTAGTTATAACTGTAGTATTATTAATATCCTAACTAGCTTGCTTAAGTTTCTATTATATTATCTCGGTTATATTATTAATTATAAAAAATATTGCCTTAGAGTTATTTTTAACCTAATTAGTTACGTTATCTATTAGACATATTACCTCTCCTTTAATATAACCTTAAAGGCCTATTAACACCAGGGCAAGCTAGATCTTAGTTAACTACTCAGGCTAATTAGCTATACTATAAAGCTTATTTATAGTTAGTATTAAGATTTTATAATTAGTATTATTTAATATAATTCGCAGGTATTTATAGGTAGGATAATAATAATATTGTTCTATTTTAACACAATAAATCTGGTCAGATATAGTTAAGATAACCTATCTTTAGGTGGCCACGTGTTAACAATAATAATATTAGTGGAGATCAGAAAAGGGTTGAAGCCGTCAAATACTAGATTGTATCAGCAGTGTTACAGATTCTAAATAGCGGCTGTAAGACCGTCAACTAGCCAAGTCGCTTCAATTAAGGACTAATCTGCTGTTCAGTCGTAGTGGAAATTGGTTGTTAGTCGGAACTTTACGGAAGCTTTAGTTTCGAGTTTAGAGTCTGGAATAATATCCATGTCTCTGTACCAAAGTTGTCGGTAATATTCGTTCAAAAGTTGAGCATCTCTCTGTGTTGTGCCCGCCCCTTTGCTTAAAGGTTTAAATTATTGTTAGGCTATAGGCATTATGCTATCGTAAATAGAGAGATTAATAAGTAGATACTGTGCTAGCCTAATTAACTAGTTAAAGTGTCAGGCTATTATATAATTATATATTAATAGTTATATTAGTGGAATTAATAAGGGCTTATAACCTGTTAAATATTATAGCAGAATACAAATAAAAAGACTATATTAATTTTATAAGCTAGAGATACCGCCAAGGCACACTATTTATAGAAGGCGTAGGCTAGACCCTGCACGTGATGCTGTTTCATGTTCAACAACCGCCTCATTATCGCCGGGCCTATTGCCCGTAGCAGAACGGGACTAAGTAGTCCGGCTAGCGTCGCCTAGACTCTGCTGTTTGTGTCCACGGCCGCCGTCGTTACTAATATCAACGTCAAAGCTGCTGACACTTGCGTCGCCGTCGTCAGCGCCCCTGGTGCGGTCAATTATCCCTCGTTCTGGACTTGGTGCACTGCTTGCCGACAAGAAGGACGTGGAGGAGGGAGAAGAAACGTATATAACAGACCGCGTAAAAGTAACAGTTTCGTCGCCGACGTTGGCATCGTCGTTGTCGCATGATAGTGCTGCAGCCCCTGGTGGCTGCACAGGTCTGCTCTCTGCAGCTTCAACTGCACCTGGAGAAGACACAAAGGGAATGCGGTCTGACTGGTCTACCAGTGCTGAATGTTCTGCTGCCCAAGTATTTTCCTGGTAGTTACGGCACCTCTGTATACTGCTAGCTGCTGGCTCATTTGCTGCCTCCGTTGTGCGGTCTATGCTTGCGGGTTCGGTCACGGTGGGTGGCATGCAATGTTGGGGCCGCATTGGCAGCGTGAAATGACTCTGCAGCGCCTGCTGTCGGGCAAATCCACTACAGGGGCTAGACCTCAGTAGACGCGCACTTCTCTAGAGACCTTGGGCTACTCTGAATCAAAAGACCTGGCGGGAATGTTCAAAAAAGAACTGGGAACCCAAGCGAATCTATGAGCGAAGGCCAACATAGCCGAGCTTACTTAAAAAGTCCTACCGTGGGGGTCACGGTAGGCGTGGCTACGTCGTATAGTCGGCGACGGCAGGGGTTGCTGAGAACCGCTATATTAACAAATAATAACAAATTATAGGCTGAGGCCAGCAGGGCCTCAGAAATTTAGGCCGAAGCTGGTTACGCGGCCAGCTAAATGTTGCCTCTGTTGATTGAACACGCAACCGTTCTGTCACCTGGGTGGCAAAAAGGCAGTCGTAATACTGCTGCCTTGAGGCAGTAGTATTTCAAAGGTATTAAAGATCTGGAGTTTTCTCGGTGGAAGGAGGAACGGGGGGACAAGCAACATCGAATAAAAGCACAGTTATGAATGAATATACAAGATTTGGCAACCGTGTAGGACAACGCCTCTCAATGACTATAGCTAATAAACGTGCAAAAGCGCGACAGCTCTATAGTGTGAATCGCTTGGATTGAGGTTATGTTGTGCAAGTCTGCTGACTGCAAATGCGATGTCTAGTCTTGTTAAAATAGCTACAAACAAAACGGATCTAACCTTTTATTAGTAGACTTTAATTAACTTCTTTATTGCTTATACCTCTAATTTTAGTAATTTATCTAGGCTAATAAGTATTACTAGCACCTTATTGTCTAGCTAAATAGAGAACTTATATATTATTTTATTAATATATATATTTTAAGTTAATTAAATTATTCTGTTTTACTTATCTCTTAAAATATAAATACTAAGAAACTACTTTAATTTACTTAATTATATTATTTTATATTAACTTTTTAAGCCTTTTATAGCTTTCTTAGCAATTTATTAATTAGTTTTCTTGTATATTTAAATAATATTATTAATAAAGAAGAATATAATTATAAAGCTTTTAGTTATAATATATAGCTCTTATAAGACTAGTTAAAAAACTTAATTCTTAAAGGCTTTTTATTAACTCTTTTTACTATAATAAGGGTGATCTTTACAAGCTATAAAGTGCTTTCTTTAACTATAATATTCTGCTATATTTCTTATAACTAGGTAGTATATATATATAAATAACTTTATTTAATTTATAATTTATAAATATATTAATAGTATTTATTTATTCTAGTTTAAGGTTATATTTAGTAGTTATTACTATTAATACTCAGAATAATATACTAGTTAGTATTATTATATAAGTTAAAAGAGTATTCTTTTCTTGCTAATTCTTATATATAATAAGCTATATCTTATATTTCTAGAAATAATTATACTTATTTATTTTATAAGTAAATACTTATATATAATTAAGGACTTTTTAACTTCTAGCTCTTAATTAAGGAATTTTAATAAAAGAATTTATCTAGTTATATAATATAAAGTACTTTTATTATACCTTAATAAATTAGTTCTTAAATAAGTGACTTTTAAGGTCTTTTATAGTCTTTAAAGTATCTAGTAAGTCTCTCTTATATAATTAAAACTTAATTCTAGTATTAAATATACTATAAATTACTATTTTAATTGAAATTAAATAGAATTTATAGAATTAATAATTAGTACTAATTTATTATACCTTATTATTATAGTAGTTTAAGTTGTGGCCTTTATTTACCCCCTTAAGATAATCGGGTTAGTAATAGATTAAAAAGCTGGCTATAAATATAACCTCTGGACTCTCTTTAAGCTCCGGGTCTATTAGTAGTAGTATAGGGTACCCTAGCTTATTTAACCTTTTATATGTATTTTTATTATCTTTACTGTCTAGTTTATTTTATATACTTATATTTATAATAATTTTATCTAGAATATTTTCTTTATTTAATTTATTAGAATAATTAAATACTTTTTCTTCTTTAAGTATAAATTCTATAACTTGCTACTCTTCTAGGATTTTAATATTTTCTAGTAGTTAACTTATAGTTTATTATAGTTTAAGCTAAGCTATTTTATTCTTAAAAAAACTAGACTTATTAAAGATAATATTCTAAGTTAAAATAACTTTAATTTTATATAGAACTTATATTTTATAAATATTTAATAATTAATAACCTATAAAATACTTAATATATACTTTTAGTTTAAGCTTTTATTTTCTTTAAAGCTTAAATTAAGCGTTTATTATTATTATAAAAGCTTTATAATTATAAGCTTTTAAATAATTAATTATTAATTACTTCTTAAAAACGCTTTTAAATAAGTTATTCTACTTATTTTATTTAAGAGGAGTATAATTATATAAATAATATATAGCTTTTATAATATCTTTTTATAAGTTATATAATAAATTTATAGTTATATATATTATTTAGGCTTTTTTTATAATAATACCCCTTAATTTCTTAGTACTTCTATTTTAAGCTTAAGTATTTAAGGCTAATTTCTTTACTTTAATAAATTAAAGTTTTAGTTCTTTTTAGACTTTCTTATTAAATAACTTATTATTTAATTATATAGCTTTTAGCTTATAATTATACTAAACTTTTATTTAGTTAAAAAAGTCTTTTAAAACTTTTTAGTTTTCTTTACTTAAATTATAGCTTTTTAGAAAATAAGAAAAAATAAGGCTAAAATATATATTTATAATAAATATAACTTAAATATAACCTTAATAATCTTCTATAAAATTAATCTAGTTAACTTAAATTTCTTTAAATAAATTACTTAGTTTAATTAGTTATTTTTAGGATATTTATTAGTATATCTTACCTTAATTATAATAGTTATATTCTGCTATTTTTAGTTCTTTTAGCTTTACTTTAAGGTATTTCTTTCTTAATTACTTAAGGGTTTTTAAGCTTAAATAACCTAGTTAATTATACTATAATATTTTATTAGTAATAGTATTTACTTTTTAGTTTTAAGTAGTTTATTTATTCTATTTAGCTATATAAATAACTATTACCTTTAAGCTTATATTTATTATTTCTTAATACTAAAAAACTTATTATTTATAATACCTTTTAATTATATAAATTAGTATTCTAGACTTATAAATTAATTATATTAAAGTAGAGAATATATCTTAATATATACTCTAATTATATAAATACTAAAATAATATAATATTAATAGTAAATATAAAGTAAAATATAGTATTTTTAATTTATAAAATCCTAATTAATTTGTCCGGTTTTATAACTAGAATATTAACTTAATTATAATTTTTAATTTTAACTTTTAAGTTTCTAGTAATAAAGTAGTATTCTTCTCTTACTTTTAGCTTTTATATTAACTTAAACTTAGCAAGTTTATTAAATATATTTAATAAAGCTCTAGAATTAAGAATAGTTAATAATTATAAGAGATATTAATTAGCTTATAAATAAGTACTTAAATATATTAGGAACGCAGCCTATTATAATAATACTTAACTAATAATTTATTGCTCTAAGCTTAACTTAGCTAATTATTACTAGAATAAAACTTCTTTTTTTTTCTTTTCTTATTATTTCTAGTCTTTTTATACTGCTTTTTAAAGCTCAGTTACTTTAGCTTTTAGTTCTAAATTAACAGCTAAAACCTTCCTTATTAACCCTTTTAAGTAGTAATTTATAAGTACTCTTTTAGGCTAAAGTTCTAGGATAATTAACTAATAAGAACTAAGATTATATTATAACTAGTTATAAGCTTTATAGCTTAGTTCTTATTACTTATTATTATTTTACTAGTTATTTAATTACGCTCTTTTATAATTTGATTTAAACTAGCTTATACTTCTATTTTAATTACTCTTTCTAGTATTAGCTTAAAATACTGTCCCTTATTTAGAAGAGGATCTCTCTAGTTATACTAGAAGTACTAAGCTAGCCTAAGTTTATAACTTAATAGCTATACTTTTAATTAATTATTTCTTGCTTGTATTTATAGTAATAAGTAGGGTATAAATTAGAGCCCCTTAAATTACTATTACTACTTCTTGTAGTCTAGTATAATTACTAAGATTATTAAGCTATAATAACTATTATACTCTTTACTTAACAACTTAATTATAATTTTTTATCTTTAAGATAAGTAATTTTATAGCTTATTTATAGTTATTAGTAAAGTTACTATTATATTTAGCTATAAGGCGAGCAATATTAAATAGCTAATAACTGCTTGCTATTTTAAGTATTTAATATCTTATAGCTTTTAGTAGAAAGTTCTCCTATTTTTAGATCTAGTTTATAAAAGTTACTAAGTTAGTATACTTAAATAACTTAATAATCTGCTAGTACTTAATTATAAGTGTATTTATTACTTTAGTTTATTTAGTATTAATAGCTATAAATAAACTATTAATTTAATAAGGGAGATTATAGTTTTAATTAAGATAGCAACTTAACTTCTTATTTATATAGCTAATAATAACACTTTTAGCCTTAATAAAATTAGTTTTTTATTACTTATATTTTTTAAAGCTGTTTTTCTAGTTATTATAAGCTAATTTAAAAGTATTAACTTAAAATACTAAAAGATTAGCTTTAATCTAAGTATTTATATTAAAATTAAATACTTATAATCTTCTTAGCTTTTATAAAAGAACTTAAGTTTAGTTTATAAGTTTAATTACTTCTTAAATATTTATATTAATTAAGCTTATAATAAATTTCTACTAGTTATCCTAATTATTAATTCTTATAAGAATAACTTCAGTCTTAAAAGGTAGCATTTTTACTTAGTTATTTAAAAGGGGTTAATTTCACTTAGCTAATAGTCTTATAAATACTGTTCTTATGTTCTTTTTATGTGTAGTTTTTTATAGTATAGTTATATCTTATTAGTAACTTAAAGTGCAGGTCTGGGCTTATAACTATTGTGTTATAAGACTTATATTAATTAAGCTTCTTTATAAAATTATTATTCTTATTATTCCCCTTTTTAAACCCTAGAAACTTAAAATATTTAATACTTTTAGAATACTATTACTTAAAGGGTAATAATATAATAATTACTATTATTACTTACTACTCTAGTAGTAAAAGCTTACGTGGTTTAATTAATAAAGGCAGTTTTATCCGACATATACGGCTTTTACCCAATATAGGAAATATACTAAGAATCCTGCCACGACAGGAACAGCGGGAATAGCTACCTCTTTTCAGATAAATTTATATAAATATGATATGTTATAATAGGTTATAATAAATCATGAATCGGAACGGACGGGGTGCTTCTACCTGGGTTACGTCCTTACGGCCGCAGCTATAGACACTGCTGCATAATGCTGTCGAATAAACTGCCTCTGTTAATTGAAACGCGCAAGTATCTTGCCACTAGCAGTATTACAAAAGTATTAAATATCTTGAGTTTCTAGAGTTTAGAAGGAAAAGGACAACAAGAATAATATTTTTATGAAGAAGCTTAGTTAATAATAAGCCTTATAACGCGACAAATGCGGTCCATCGCCTTGTGAGAAACTTGAGTTTGAGACAGGGCCGCAACAGGTCAACTGGCACACATCTAACGATAATTTTCGGCATATTTCGGAAGGGGTGTGTGAAAGTACCTGAAGCACACTGACAAGTCACCGCAAATGTTGCCCCGACCTGATTCAGCCCGAAGGGCGAATTCATATATTCACAGCTGTAAACAGGACTTGACGGGACGGGTTGAAAAATCTGACAAGTCGCAAAAATTTAGCCAGCATGGCTGCCTAATCGTATTCTGAGGAGACGAAATCTCGAATTCAGGTCGCATTGATCCGCGGATAATTTCATCAAAGTTTTGGTTGATCTAGTATTTCAAGACTGGAAAATGCGGAGTAGTTGGAAATGCAACCCTTCGCCCAATCAATACTCTGCCGAAGTGAAATAGTGCCTGATAACCTCTTGTATTAAGCTATAAAGTTTATATCTTTGCGGCCGAACTTAGTAATAATAGGTCTATTATTACTTAAATAAGAGTAGTATTATTCTTAACTTAAGCTAATATTATAACTAACTAATTTACTGCTTACTCGCCTTCTCCTTCTCTCTGTGTTTTCTATTTAGCGGCCCTAATACTTCCCTGGAGCTTGTAGTATTAAAGAATCTTATAATTGTAAATCTCTTCCTATTTTAAGCTACACTATGGGCTCAGCCGGTGAAACACATGCCGACCTTTATGATATATCATAAATCGTGCCGTTTGCCAGAGACTCACACACTATGTATAACTAGAGGTCATGTCATATAATAGCTATAACGTAATCCAGTTAGCTTAAAATCACACCATCACGTAATAGTGCCGCGAGCAATAGCTTCACAAGGTCGCATTTTGGTTCTATCGCAACTTGTGCAGGTCTTGTCACAACCTAATTCCTATACATGCTCTTGCCTAATTCCTAAATAACACCACAACTCTGAGGACCTACCTAAGGCAGTTTAACCCATTAAGGATTGCCGAAGCTAGCGCAGGCTCCGCTCGGCGATTTTCCATACCCGCATGAATATGGGCTTGACAGCGGCAAGGAGAGTCTAGGAAAGTCGGGTGCATGTTACCGTGTCCCCACTCTGGTTCATTCACCATGGTTTGGGCATAAATGGCTCTACGTTGCAAAGCGACTTCTTGACCGATGCAGGGACACTGTACGGCATATAGATGTTACGATACGTTGTTGATGGTGACAGCAAGCAATTACGCCATGTTCTGACAGATGTCTCACCTAACAAGCGCTACTGGTGGTCTGTCGTGTAGCGTAAATATTTCAACCCAACCAAAAGCTGCAGCCCTTTTATCTTGTCACCAACATGCATCATGCGGCCTCAGGGCGGGTGGGGCGGATTACCGCTTCACAAGTATAAAATCCTTGATGAGCCTCCAAGGCGAAACACCTCTGTTGTTCTTAGAACTAGAGCTATGGACTCTTGTTTCTCGACAAATCTATTTTCTCTATGAGAACGTGTCTTCTACCTATTACACACTCTGATAAACACTCATATGGAATCGCACGACCATAATTCTATTAGTATATCAACGATTTCGCCTTTGCACAACTTCATTGTCCCTAGCATACAATGAAATTCACCTCGACATTCTTTCTTGCGGTCGCTCCGCTCGCTCTTGCTGACTCCTTGGTCATTGTTACATCTTGCGCAAAATTCGGGGGGAGTTGTAGCAGTCTTGCAGAATGGCACTCAAACACCGATACCTACTACGGCATCAATGTTAACGACGGTTGTCGCGGCGTGCCTGTGGCCAACGTCGAAAGGATTTGCATGGACTGGAATAGGCAGCGTATGCACTTTTTTGCAAAAGGACAGTCGAAGCGCTGCATGAAATTTACGAGGAATGTTTCCACGGGTGACTGTGCTGACACCAGCATGAAGTGTTCCCGAGATGTGTGGGAGGAGACTCGCTGTAGCTGGTAACGCTCTAGATCTAACTAGGTAGACCATAGTGTGAGGGAATCGTGTCACCTCCTTGTTTAATAAATGTCACTTCATTGTGCAAATAGCTTCTGTGAGAGTTCTCCTTGGGAGTACTCTTTCCCTCCTTGTGAACAATCAAAGGTGGATTTTGGGACCGGGTTGGACCGCTGTCAAGCGTGTCTGCTAAGAGCGCGACAGAAAACAAGCGCGATCACAAGGCAAAATCAGTCGATGCACGAGAATTGATGAGCGGCGACCTAGTCCTCATGGCGTAATTGGCAACGACAACTACTTTCTTGGTATATTTTAACAAGATTGATGATGGTGAATTGTAAAGATTTGAGGAATTTAGGGTAGGCTAACAACTTGAATGCAATTTCCGGTCGGCACCCCTGTCGACCATGGTTTGGCAGGCTTATGCTCACTGGAATCGATCTCGTATGCTCTGACGCAGGATTGCTCCTAAGTAAATTGTCAATGTTCGATGTGTACGATACTAACCGAGCTGATGCCCAAGTTTGCGCGTTCAGTGTTCAATGGCTCGTCCAAAGCTGACAGAAGAGAACGTAACCAGGGCTCCCAATAGTCCAAACAGTCCGTCTGAGAGCCTCAGACTGGTCGTTTAGTCCGTCTAGCTTGAACAGACCAAACTGACAGTCCGTGCAACTTGTCCAGACTAAACTATCAGTCTGCTATATAAAGTCCAAGCTGTGAGGGTTTCACGTCAAGGGGGGCTTAGGCAAAGGATTCAAGTAAATTGTATCGTTAGGCTAAGTCTACACTAGATTCGGTATACAAGACGTAGCGCAAGGAAGCAAGAGAAACGTTAAAAGAGCAGCTTCCTTGTAATCAGAATAAGAAAGGAGTATCACGTGCGTGCGCACGTGACACCCTCGACAAGAATCAACGTTGGTTCGTGACACTACCCCCCCTCTCAAATCCCTAGGAGCTCCTGCGACGCTATAACTCGCTTGGTGACGGCCTATCTGGGTTCTGGTCGTGAAATGTATAGAGCAGGGCTTCGCTTCCAGGTATCAGATCTCGTTGAGGTCGCCACGAAGGAGGGTATCCTTTCTATTTGACAAAGTACTCGAGCCTTATCTTTCCATATCTGTTTTTCGTTATCCGAGAATTCAGTATTTTCTCCACCATCCATTCTCGACTGTTGTTATCTTGTTCCATCTTGACATGCGTTCGCATCGGTTGGTCTTGGCCGGGGAACGGGTCAGTACTTGCTGAACGTAGCAGATTTGTGTGGGCAATTGATAGGGGTGCCACCTTGAATTAATACGGACGCCAATACCTTAGGGACGCCACACAAATAGCGCCTCTTATTAGTCTAAGCCTATATTTATTAGTGTATTACATACCAGAATTCTGCTATATTCTAAGAATTATATAACCTCTATTTAATAAATATTTTACTTCTTATTTTATATAAATTAAAGATTTACTTAAGAATTATCCTTCCTCCTTATAAATAATCATTTTATCTAGCTTATACTTAACCTTTTTCTTGTTATTATATTATTACAAATATCCTCATAAAATATAAATGCCGCCAATATAAGCCGTCAGAGAGGTGTAATTAGCCTGACCGGTCGCCCATGTCAGACACGAGTCACACGATTGCACCCTTTATCCAGCGTCTCGCCCAGTTGTTCAATAGGCGAGATCGAAGCAAGTCAATATAATACGGGCGGTATAGGTAGTGTGCTTTTATTGTGACTAGACCGCTATTTCCCCTTTTGTCCTGCACTTTATAATTCTATTACTAAGAATATTCTATATATTTAATAGAGGAAATTAGATATATACCTTCAGAATAATTATTATATATTAGTATACTAACCTAGCTAGTAACTATAATATATTAAGACACTTATACTAGAGTAAGCTAAGTTTATATATACTAATTAATAGAGTTTTAATAAGTAAGTATTATATATTATAATTAAAGAGATAGTCTTTCCGACTTGCTACTACGCAAGAAGTAACTAATATTTTAAGTTTATACTGGCCTTAGCTTATAAAAGCTAGCTTAATAATACTTATAAAAAGCATAAATAGCAAGTATAAGTAAGTTTTCCGCGTCTAACTATAAGCTTAAAATAAGCCTCTAGGACTCCAGGTATACCTACCCAGACCGAGCCACAACGTGAACAGCACAACTTATCCGATGTAAGCTCCAGGTCTAATCCTGGCAAGTTAATTCTTAACCCACCGATTCCCGGAGATCCGGCTCCGTCAGTTGACGCTCTCTTCGCCTGGGTAAACAGCTTTGCGAAGAGTTATAGCTTTAGTGTTATTAAGGCTTATAGTATAGTTTGACCTGGACGATAGAGTCGATATATCTTCTAATACGATCGATATAGTACGCTATAGCCGGGAAGAGGTACAGGCTTTTAGAAATAAAAATCCCGAAAATCCAGGTGTTTATAAAAGATTATTACGGAGGCTTTACTTAAAAATAACTTCTAGTAGACTCTAAGGCACTTCCTAAAAGTAGAATATTACTAACATAACTATAAACCTAGTTTTAATACTGCTGCCTACCCTGCTTACCGGCGCTTAACTAGTCCCGTGAAGGCGACAGTTCGGTCTACTAGTCGACAGATTAGCATTTGTGCACAAGATATTGGTGGAATTATCCGAGATTACTTCTTGGATTCAGTTTATACGGCAAGAAATATTTATAATGTAAGAGCCTAGATAAACAGAGAGAACTTAGGCAGCTATAATTTCACGGCCGTATTAATCAAGTTATTCGATAAGAAGGGGATCCCTTATATCGCGGAGTAAGCTAGCAATAAGCCGAGCTGTCTAGTGGGGTTAGTATAGATATTTTCTTACTACCTCTGGATGTGGAAGCGATTCTCCGAGGTTATTAGTTTTAATAATATATACAATATAAACTGCTTTAAGTTGCCACTTTTTTAAGTTACAAGATAAACTTGCTTAGGAACTGTGTTTAACGCTGTATTTAAGCTAATTAATAATAAGAGACTTAAGGGTTTTTAGTTCCTTGTAAAGGGTATTAGCACGCTCCTTAACCGAAACGGAATACAAGTGCCTGATATTATTATTACCGACTTTGACAATCAAATAAAGAAGGCCCTTAGGATTGAGTTTCTGGTTGCTCAGTAGCAGCTATATATCTATCACATTAACTCTAACGTGATGCTATAGTCCAAACGGAGGTGGGTGTATTCTATAAGGGATAGTAGCACCGGGGAAGAAAGCAATTCGGACGAGCCCGATACTACCTTGAACTAACACGATCGGCAAGCAGTACATGCATCTGCAAGGCAAGAGGAGTCAGTCACACGAGACAAGTTGCATCAGTCTGTGCCCCACGACTACAACGGAGTACTTATGCTGTAGAAGCTAGTGGTTTTTGCTGAGACAGAAAAGAACTATAAGAAGGCTTAGGAATACCTTTATCGGCAATTCAGTGACCAGAGAGCAATCCTCACGTATCTATATAGTACATATATACTAGTAAGAGCGTAATAGGCTCGATGCTTTATTTGGAAGTACTGTAATTTCGGTATCCGAGTAACCTCTAGCATAGAGACCAGCAACAACAACGTAAAGAGCTATCTTTTGAACGGAATAAGCTATTTATACCGGCTTATTAAGGTAATTTAAGGTATACTAGAAGACTAGGAGAGGGAGTTCCGCTAGGCTTGTGCCTAGAATAAGGTGTTAACGGCGCGAGAGCACGTTAAGTATAGCTCGGAATATCTCAGCGAGCTTCTTTACATAGTATTTAAGAAGGCACTTACTTTAATCACCAGGGAGCATTAAAAGGCACTAAAAGGTATCTTAAGCTTATCTAAGTTATAGCTTAATAATATTAGAACCTATAATAACAAGTATAATATGTCTTTTAAGCTTAGTGTCCCTTACTACTACATAATTTATATAAAGCTCACGGCCGTAACGCCTCTAATAAAGTGGGATATCTACTCGTAATAGTACTTACAAGAGCTAGTAAGCCGAGATGTATATCGCTAAATCTTAGACTTAAAAATTATTACTAGTCTTTATAAATAGCTTAAAAATAACCCTTAATAAGTACTAGCTTATATAGTAATAAGTATTAATAATTAAATATATAATTAATAGGCTTTAAATAATTAGACTATAAGTAGTTAATTAAAGCACTAGGACTAACTAACTAGAAGCTAAAATAAGATAATTTTAGCTTATATTATATATAAAGCTACCTAGATATTTAACAGCCTATTAAATAAGAGATTAATAATATATTTTAAGGTTAAAAATACTACTAAAATACAAGCAAGTAGTCGGAGAACTTAACTAAGTATATAAAAATAAAGGTTTTAATAAGAGCTATTAGTTAATAAAAGGATAATACCTTATATTTAATAGTAGTTAATAATAGCTCTAATATATATATAAGCTCTAAAAAGGTATAATAAGTGCTATATTATCAGCTATATTATATCCTTAAAGCTCTACTCTTTACGGGGCTTAAAACTACTTATTAGGTTAAAACTAGCTTAAAAATTAGCCTTAATACTTACAGAAGTGCTAGCTTTAGCCTTAACTTTAATTAATAACTAGGAATTAAATCCTATTATTTTAGTAATAGTCTTTTACTCTTGTACTAATACTACCTTATAACCTCTTATAATTAAATTTATAGCTTTACCTAGTCTACTTTTATAAAGTTATAATTACTAAGAAGTTATTATTATTTATTAAAAATATATTACTATAAGAAAAGCTTAGTATTAAAATTAGCCTTATAAATATATTAAAATTAACTAAGAATACTATAAAGCTATAAGTCTCTTATTTTAATATAATAAGAAGAGCTATAAATAGTACTTAAGTTATAAGTAAATAATAAGATATTATATTACTTTAAATAAAACTAGAGAATAAATAAAAAAGGAGAAAATAGCTTATATAAACTAGAGTAAAGTAAAGTAAAACTATATTAAGTTATAAATTAATATAAAAATAAGATATAATTCTTTAGGGAAAAGGATAATTAATTAAGGTAAAATATTAAAAAGAAACTTAAATAAGGTTAAAAAGTAAAATACTTTACTTTTATATAAAATATAAGAGTAATAATATATAATAATAATACTATAATATAACTATATTAAAGTAATAGTATTATAATAGCTATTTATAGTTAGTTTAAGATAATTATATTTAGTATTAGCTATTAGCTTAAAATTCTCTATAATAAATAATATATATATAATAGTTACTTTTTGCTATATTATTACTTATTAAGGCTTAATAAAATATTCTAGCCTGATTACCTTATATAAGTTTATAAGATTAGCAGGCTAATAAGAGGCGCTATTTATATAATATCCCTAAGGTATTAGCGTCTATATTAATTTAAGGTGGCACTCCTATTAATTGCCTTTGTGTGGAAAACATTGTGGATCTTTATCGATGGTGGGAGATCGAGACGACAAGTAGCTGGACCAATAACTTCTATGATCTCGAATAGGCCGATATACTTATCGGATAGTTTCTTGCTCGGGCGGTCCATGCTTAAATTCCTTGTGTCGAGCTATACTTTATCCCCTTGTTTAAACTGTGGTGCCGAAGATCGGAACTTGTTTGCTTGTTCTGCGTGTTGGCTTTGGGCCATGTCCATTTCGTTGCGTAGATTTTCTGTCAACTTCGTCATCCATTCAGCGAACCGGTCAGCGGCTGCGACATCTAGTTGTTGTTTCTGAGGCAGTTTGCGCACGCCTTCTGGAGGTTCATTACCCAGTCGAGGGTGCTGTCCATATACAGCATAGAACGGTGACACTCCGGTGGTCTCTGATCGATGGTTGTTTATCGCGAACTCGGCAAGCGGAAGCCAGTTGACCCAGTCGTCCTGGACGTAGTTGACATAAGCTCGCAAGTATTGCTTAAGGCCCTGGTTGGAGTTTTCTGATTGTCCGTCTGTTTCTGGGTGATACGCGGTGGAAAGTTTCAACGATATTCTCAGTCTCTGACACAGTCTCTGCCATAACCTCGATGTAAACTGGGTGCCGCGATCGGACACAATTGTCTTTGGTAGGCCATGATGCTTCCAAACATGATGAAGAAAGAGTCGTGCAGCATATCTGGCTTCTATGGACCCACAACCGATAAAGTGTCGTTGCTTCGAGAGCCTGTCTGTTACGACCATTATGTTCCGACATACCTGGCCTGTCGTTTCATTTTTACTGCGTGGCAGGTCCACAATGAAATCTACCGCAATATCTTCCCACTTTGTGAATGGGGTTCAGCTCGAGCACAAACTTACCCTCCAAAAGTGAGCTGCCTGTATAAATCACAAGCACGTTCCCAGTTTGAGGAGATTGGAGAAACTGGAGCGACAATGACCATATGCCCCTTGTCGACTAGAATTTTCGAGATGTCAAGTACACCGCCAAAATAGCTGATGGCGCCGAATAGAGGAACATCCCAACCAAAGAATCCAGGGACTGAACTACATTATTATCCATATTCAAGGATACCGTTGCATATCACCTACCAAACACAATTGGAACTTTCTTATTCGGGGTTCCTGCATTTTTCTCCACTTCTTGGGCAAGTTTCTGCAAATTAACAAGCCCATCCGGGTCATTCAGAGATTGGGCCATGATCATCCGCCGAATCGTCTCATCGACTGCAGGACAGCGAGACGGGCGGCGAGTTGAAGAAGCTGGTTTGTTCAGAGCACCTTTATACAGTAAAAGCAATAACTACGTGACATGGACCAATACCAATAATATAAGCTTGCAATGGCAACAAGATTTTGACGTTCGGAACGTAAATGTTTGGTTTGAGGCCGTGTGTATATCGAAATGCCAAGGCTTAACTTTTTGGGTTTGCCGGCCATTGCTAACACTCGACATGTTAGCCAACAGCCTGAGCTTGCTGCTTCGTGTGCTTATTTATAGTGCTGGAACACGTCAAGGGCTGCATCTGAGGCATACAGATTTTCAACCTTCGTCTCGATCCTCAAGCACAACCTCTTGGAAAAGATGCGACATGCCGTTTTGGGCAAACCTGTGCGGCCGATCGCTGCACCGGCTTGTACGGGCCATATTGGGTGATAGTTTGTGGCGTCTGTCCAATTGCCAATGAATTCCTAGAGGCGGAATGTGGCTTCCATTAAGTCGCATTGCATAGGGAATGAACGAAACTTGAATGGGTTTAAGGTTTCCACCTGTGGTAAACGCCAGTCAACCTTGGGAGTCAGAGCTGGCCACCGTTATGCTGGAAGTTACGAGAAGTCACTGAACAGGTTACATTCAGCCACTCTCAGCTCTCTGGTTTATGGCTGAGACTTCTTGCCGTCTAGTTGTACACAGTGTGTGACGACTTATGATATATTACAAAGGCTGGCATTTGCTTCACTGGCTGAGCCTATAATGTGCCCTAAAATAGGCAAGATATATTATTATATAGCTCTTTAATACTACAAGCTCCAGGTAAGTATTTAGGCCGTAAAAAGAAAAATATAAAGAGGAGAAGAAGAAGGTAAGTAAGACATAAATTAAGCACTTATATAACCGCCTTAAATTAGGAATAATACTACTCTTATTTAAGTAAAAATAGACTTATTCTTGCCAAGTTTGTCCACAGAGATATAAACACTGCGACTTAACACCGAGGCCATCAAGCACTGTTTCACTTGGGCAAAGTATTTTGTAGCGTGTGGTAAAGCAGCTACTAGATTAAAATCGGTGTGTAGTAGAGTATTAAGCTTTCCAAGTAATTTACCCTCCTTTACCAGATTCAGCTTCTGGCATTATGCATACCAGTGGCATAAATTCCATAAAAACGGCGCAGCCCTCATCCATCAACCCTCTTCAACGCATCAATGAAATGTGAAGCAAGGAATGTCGGCAGTTGTATATTATTACAACTAAGTCTCGCAGCTAGACAGTGGCGCTATGCATCCCCAAGTCCACAACACCATGGGGCAAAACGGCCATCATTCTGGTCTTAGCCGAAATTTTCACTGGTACTCTCGTCAATTCCTCAGCAGAATACGATGAGGGACCCGAGCTCCAGATCCACTAGACTGAAGTGGAACAGTGTTGGATCACAAGACATACTCTAGAGGCACCACTGCGGGAACGGCCCAGTACAAATGTTCAGAATGGTAAGATTTGTCTGATTGCCGCGGGGGCTGGACTGGGCCGTTCCCGCAACGCCAGCCAGACAGGACGAGTTGAATGAGTCGGCGGAGATTCCATGTCTGCCTCCTCCTATTTGATGTCTCCACAGCAACCCCGCGAGTGATAGGATGCCGCCGCTAGAGGGCTCGGCCGCCATTTCGAGATGGTGTTGGAACCACTCCTCCATATTCAGCCCCAGTGGAGTGGCCTCTCGGCTTTCGACGTCAGCTTCGCCGCATTTGCTCATCACCTGTTGTTTGCCTCGTTATTCCGCTTGTCAAACCCTTCCAGCCACGGATCAATACTCCAAATAACTGCCTGTATCCACCGTTTACTCTTATATAGTCCTTCGTGCCGTCGCTACAGTAGTAACACATTAGACGAAATTTCTTCACGTCAGCAAGGATGGCTCACGCTACTTCCCCCGTTGAATGTGTCAACTTACCTTCTCAGGCTACAATTGCTCTAAACCATAGTAGATATACCATTACTCGACCAGTTATTACCATCGAAAGGAATGGCAACGACTGCTTCATTTCAGCCATCTTCCAATTAGAGCTAGGCAGCACTGGAACTGTCGGAAGGTATGTCCCTCCCAGGGTGTAGCCAGAGTTTGAACTTACGGTTAACGCTATCTGTATTAAGGCATGATTACTTGTTCCGAAGTGTTGAACTCATTTATAACCATGTACGCGGAGAAAATCCTAGGGCGAATCCTGTGACTAGTGCGCAGTCTTGGACAGTTACAGACAGCAGGATGAGGACATTCAGCCTGGGCGTCACGGCAGGAGGTCCTCCGCCTGTGGCCAACGTTTCAGCTAATCTGACTTGGAATAAAACTATTACTCTGGAGCAGAAATGCGACGCATGGGGCGTTGGCGCTGGCCCAAGTTCGTGATGCAGGCCAACCTACAGAAGGGAAGAACGATTGACTAACGTCACATAGGAGGAAATAACACGTCTTATGGCTGGCTTTGGACATCATCTGTACGAGACGACGGGACTGGTCTGCCAAACCCTATTCCCCCAGAATTGCATAATAACGTCTCCTGGTGTGTGGAAGTTCGACGACAAGTGAATGCGAATGACAACAATGCTATCCGTGATGTTTTGAATCGTCCATTTCGATTCGACATTAGTGTAAGATTCGGTATGCGATCCAAGGCCGTAAAAGTCTAACCAGATTCTTTAGATTCAAATGTATCGAAAGGGAAGAAAGGCTGCGGGAAAGGTTCGGAAATGGATTAAAGACAACTATTACCACCAGTGCCCTACGGAAGTCGGACAGTTCGCAATCGGCGGCTTCAGAGGCCACAACCTTTCAACCGATGTCGGGATACCAGCGGGAGAGACCATCTCCGTTACTACAGCTTTAACGAAGATTCGAACGGTGAGATCATATTTGGTATTTACAATCTACTGAGCCACTAAAACCATCATCAGACCCCACATCCGGGAGACAACCATGTAACAATACCCGAAGTCTTCCCTGATGACCCAACACCGCACCCCGGCCACTTTCTGGCTGTTGATCCTGCACAACCGGCTCATCTCCCAATGCTCTCGGTCACCGATTTAAGCAAGGATCAGAATTTCCAACCGCAAGAATTGTGATATCGTCGGATTATCGTCTCATCTTTAGTAACATTGACGCCTGTAACGCTTGTTCTACTCAATTCCGGGGTAAACTTTTCAGTTGTTCTCAGTGCCAACAGGTACATATTATTGCACTCGATAATTAAATTTGATGACACTACTCGTTAGTTGCCGAGGGTTGCGGCCCTCACCAAGTTTAGGTGTGACACAGGACTTACGGGAGGCACAGGCTCCTTCACAAGGAATGCGGGGAGGAGCAATCTCGTGCTCCCTTTCCTTTGTTTCCTCTTCTTTGGCGGCGACAGGCGGAAGGTGGTCTCAACACCTTCTGTCCGCGCACGCCTCTTCTGGCTGCTACTGCAGCCCGCACTACAGACCGAGCCGGTCTAGTAGATACCATCACCTGCACAACCCGCTGACGGGTAACAGAGTAGACCGTGAGCGCCTTTGAGCTGATGCCATGTTAGATAGTGTTTTGTTTACTTAGTTGCACGCAGCAAATTTAGTACTAGCCTAGCACGTCCTGTGCCCCGCATAGGGGACCTGAGTGGCCTGAGGCCACTGGACGGAAAATACACATACATACACGATCACAGATCGAGCTAGTGTATGAGGAGAGATATCCCTAAAGACGTCGGAAAGTTTTTAAAAAAAGTTAATATTATATTACTAGGTAAATATACCTAATAATTATATAATAACTTATTAAGGGAAGAGGCTAGTATACTAGCGTAACTCAGAACGGGTATTACAAGGTTGAATAGATATTTGTCAGACAATTAAGGGTCACAAAAAATCAAGTATAATAGCGCTAAAAGTACTAATTATATTAAATAAGAATTATTTAAGGAGTATTATAATTATATAAAAGAGATTATAATAGTTACTTTATATAAATAATTTAATTAAAGAACTTCTTTTTATTTTTAGAGAAAAGTTTACTACTAAATAAGCTTAATATATAATATACCCCTTAATAGTTAAGTAATTAAGTTAATATTATTTAAGTTATTATAATTACTTATAAATTCTTATTATCTTATTTTATAGTTTCTTCTCTTATATTTACTTTTCTCTTAATATTTATTAAATTTAATATTAATTAAAAGTACTTAAATTTTAATTTTAATAAAGCTTTTATTAACTTATTTACTAGTATTTTATTTATTAGTAAGTATTCTACTAAAAACTTACTCTTTTTAAATTCTTATTTTAATTATATATTCTAGACGTTAATATATCTTAACTTTATTATAATTTATTAGTTATTTTCTATTATAAGTTAAATTAACTAAAAATTATTATAGTATATTCTAAGAGGTTTAAGATTAAAGGAAATATTTCTAAGTAATTTATTTAAAGTATAACTTTTCTTAATTATTCTTTCTAGACTTAAAATTTCTGCCTTAATTATTAAAGTTATAATTATATTTTAAAGTCTACCCTTTTATATAACTAGTTTATTAAAAAGAGTTATTATATATTCTTATAATAAATATTAAGTTTTAGTATTATTTGTAAATAACATATTACTTATAATTATAAATACTTCTCTTATATATAATCTATTATATATAATAATAAGAAATTTTATTATATAAAAATAATAAATATATTAATTAGTAGTAATAAAGTACTTAAGTAATAAGTTTATTAAGAACCTAATAAGCTAGGTAGCTATTTATACTATATTAAGTCTAGTTATAACTGCGATATATATTAAAGACCTAACTTATTTCTAATATACTTAAATTTCTTTCTTAGTAGCTTATTTATTATATTTAATAAGAAAGGTTATTATAATTAAAATAAATAGCACTTAAAGCTTTAAGTTATAAAGCTTAAATTTTTATATAACTTTATTAATATAAGTATTTTAGTAGAGATAGATTTTCTAGTTTAGTTAATTTCTTATAACCTTAATATTAAAATACTACTTAAATTCTTTTTTATATAAGTTATATTTACCTTATAAATACTTAATAAGCTTATTTATTAATTTCTTTTCTTATAATAAACTAAGAATTAAGATATTATTAATATAAATAAGAACTAGAATTTTATTATTAATAAAAACATAAAGTTTCTTATTTATATAATTAACCCTTACTTTCTTAAGTATATTAAAAAGCTTATTATACTAGAGTAATAAAAACTTATATAAACTATAAAAGGCCGTTTT
Source organism: Metarhizium guizhouense ARSEF 977 (assembly GCA_000814955.1). Lineage (NCBI taxonomy): Eukaryota > Fungi > Ascomycota > Sordariomycetes > Hypocreales > Clavicipitaceae > Metarhizium > Metarhizium guizhouense. The sequence goes on from AZNH01000129.1 coordinate 21,201, forward strand.
AAGCTTAGTAATTATAATAGAAGTTTCACCTAGTTTAAGGAAGTTAAGTTCTATATATCCCTTAAGTAGCTAAATATAAATAAATTAACTTTCTTTAAGGTTATTATATAAGAAAGTATTACTAATATTAAACTATTAAATATTAAGATTAAAGTAAGCTATTATTACTATAATAACTCTAAATATCTTAGTAGTAAAAGTAATAGTATAAGTTTTAAGTTCTTTATTATTATTTTATAAATCCCTATAAATATAAATATAAGCTTTATACCTTTAAAAATAATTATTTTAATTAAATTTATAAGTAAATACTTACTTTAATAATAAAGAAGCTCTATAAGCCTTATTATATTCTACTAGTTTTTAAGTGCCTTATTAAAGAAAATTATATAATTTCTTTTTTATAACCTTTTTAAACTCTATACTTATTAAATAATTTTTTAGATCTTAATATTACTTTAAGAGTTATATAAAATTATTATAATAAAATTAATAATCTTAAATTATTTTAAATATAATAGTAAAAAAAATACTATAAAATATTATAAGATTTCCCTTAAAATATTATTCTACTAAAAGTAGAGTAATAAAAATATTATTCTTATAATTTTTATACTTTTATATTAGCTTTAATATTTAATTACTCTTATAAGTTAGTTAATTATTATAAAGTTCTTATAAGCTATAATAAGTATACGTTTTACTATAAGTTATAATAAGTTATAAATTACTTAATAGCTAAGTATTTAATTATATTCCGGGCTAGTTATAAATATATTTAATTCGCGAATCGCCCGGTCTATTCGCGAAGAGCCTAGGCTAACCACGAATATTTATATCCGCGACTAGCCTAGTCTAGTTATAAATATAAACTACTTAATTTAATTTAGTTATTATTTCTTATTATATTTACCTTTACTCTTTTTCTTTTTAATTATTTAATTAATATTAATTTAGTTTTAATTATTAACTCTAATTAATTTCTATAATTATAATTATTTTTATAATAGTAAATTATATACTTTTTATTTTTCTTATAATACTTATACCTCTTTATTTTATATTCTCCTTTATACTAGTATAATACCCTGATTTATATACTAGTAAAAGTATTCCTAGTTGCTTTTATAAGTATAACTTTCTTAATAAAGTAAAGAATACTAATATTTAGTTATAAAAATTTATTTACTATACTTAATCTCTTAGTAAGTATTAATTACTTAATAACTCTTAAAGTAATTAAGACCTTATATTTATAAGTATAAAGCTCTACTAAAATATACTTAAATAATCGCTAGTTATTAGTAGAGGTTTAATTTTTTTTAGGAACTTTAATAGAAATAATATTTTTAATATTAAAATATTAAATTATATACTACTTAAAGTACTTTTATATTATTTAAAGCTTTACTTTTTAGGTTATTTTCCGGGCTTTTATAATTACTTAATTTATATTTTATAAGCTTATTTGCTCTTTCTCCGACTTATAATTCAAATAGCTCTAAGTTAATAATAAAATATACACGTTAATTTCTAAGCTTAAAGCTGCTTTTAAGCTTATATATATAGTAATTTATAAACTACTTAAGCTAACTTTAATATTAATTACTAGACTAGGAGTAGAAGTACTAGGGTTAAGGGTATAAATTAAAGGCTTAATAGAGTTTTTTTAAGTAATACTAATAATAGAATTTACTTGCTTTTACTAATTCAGTTAATTAATATAAGAAGTACACTCCTTAAAGAGTAACTTTATAAGAGTACACTTAATAGTAAAGTACTTTTAAGTATTTATTATTAATATAACTTCTATAATTTTATTAGCTTACTTAGTAGATTTATTATTTATTTTTTAAGCTTAAAGCTTTACTTTTATTACTCTATTAGCTTACTTAATTAATTTTTAAGTTTAGGGTAATCTTAGTACTTTATTAATAATCTAGATTCTATACTTATATAGTAAAACTAATAAGGCTCCTTTAAACTCTTTACTATTATTAGTCTAGATAATTTTAAGAGGCAGGAAAGCAACAATAAAGCAAGTAAACTCCTCTATAATTAGCTTTACGTGCTTACTTTTCAATAAGTATAGCTGGGTATACTTAGAAAAGTGATTTTTAATATATAAAATCCACTTATATTAACCTGATAGTTTATACTGCATATTAATCAGGTCAGCTTAAACACGCTCCCACGCCCGGCTAGTAATAATAGGAACTAATAGAGCCTTCATCGCAGCTAGTCAATTAAGTGCACAGTTCTTACAACATTTAATAACAAATTCAACATTTACACAAGTAATACCATAGAATTTTTACTATACTACTTCCCAAGTCTTATTCTTTTCTGCATAAAGTAGTCGTAAATACTAGTTAGCAATTATATTAAAAGCTTCATTCTCGGGCACCACATATTATAGTTCTAAATACTTAGAATCTGGCCTGTAATATAACCAGTTATTAATAAGCTCAAATTCAGACAAAGCTCTATACTTAAATCAGGATTTAATTTGGTTTTATAATTTATAGTCGGGATTATTAAATAAAATATACAACTCCTACTATTTAGTATATTTAATACGCTCTCTATTAGTATATACTAGGCTCTTAATATAGGATTTAAATATACTCTAAATATTATTTAAAAATAGATTTATTAGAGCAATTATTAGTTCTATTTTAACCTATTAGTTATATAATATACAAGAAGTCAAGGAAGTAGGGAAGTAAATAGCTAGTCTATTAGGAAATTAATCTAGATATACACTGCTACTTTACATTCGCAACTAGACCAGGCTAGTCATAAATATAAATATTTATAGTTAGCCTAAGCCCTTTATAAATAGACCGGGCAATTTGCGAATTAAATATATTCGTAACTAGCCCGGAACAATTATATATTAAGATTATTTAAAGAGGGTTATTAATATATAATTAGTAGTTAAATTATAATTATATTTTAAGTAACCTTAATAGGAGTATAATTATATAATTCTAATAAATTACTATATAAAACATCTAGAAACTATTATATAAGTAAGCTTATACTTATTTATAATAAGGCGTCTAGTATAAAGTTAATTAAGCTAGTTAAATATAAGGCTAGTAAGGCGTCCTTGCTTTTTAGCTAAGGTATTAGTCCTAGTATTAAAAGGGTAAAAGGTTTACTTAAAAGCGTAAAAAGTCTAAGAAGTTTATTTTATAATAAAAGTTATATAAGCTATAATATAGTATTTTTAGTGCTTATTATAGCTTTTTTAGCGTTTTTTACCTTTAAGTTTAAACCCTTTAAATTAAAACTTAAAATATAATTATTAAAATTATAAAAGAATTCTTTTAAGAGTATATTCTAGTCTTACTAAGAAAATAATATAAAAGCTTATAATATAAGCTTATACTTAATAATTACTTTAGTATTAAGCTATTTTTCTTTTATTAAGTTAAAGAATTTCTTTTTATTAAATTATATATCTTAGAATAAAATAACTTAATTAAGCTTAAAAACTTAAATATAATAAATATTACTAGTATAATAGCTAATAAGATATTTAATATATACTTATAAGTTAAGCTTAAATTAATTAATATTCTTCCTAGCCTTATATTAACTATTTAAGGGATATACCTTATATTTATATATATAAATTTTATTTTAGTCTAGTTAAAGGTTTTTTATTATATTAAAGTTAATATTTAGTAATTAATACTATTAAAAATATTAATAAAACTAATAGTTTATTTTTCTCTTAAATAATATCTACTTATTTTTATATTAAGAAAGAATATTATATATTTAAATAATTATATAATAGAATTCTAGTTATAATTTTTATAAAAGCTTATTAATTATAAAGTATATTTAAACTTAATTAATACTATTAAGTTACTTTATATTACTAGTTAGTTTTTTAGTTTATAATAGCAGAAGTTTAATATTTATTCTTGCTTTTATAGCTTAAATTTAGAACTTAAAGTCCCTTTAAAATAGTAAATTAATAATAGCTCTTTTATTATTAATCCTGATTTTATAAATTAATATACTTATATATTATTTAATATAAGCTTTAAAGTTCTTAATTACTTTATTAACTTCTAGCTTAAAAGTTAAGGACTAGGAGAATATTATACTATTAAACTTATTAATAATAAGTAGAATATAATAATATTTATTATATACTAAAAAGAACTTAAAAATATTAATAAATATATAATAAAATAGTTATTTTAACTAATATAATAATTTTTTATAAGAAATAATTTTAATTACTTTACTTATATTATAAGCTATATATTAAATAATTAAACTTTTAATTTTAACTTCTTTTATTTATATAATAAGTTATTTAAGTATATATAACCTTATATAATAAGCTTAATAATACTAGATTTTAAATAAATTTAATTATAATAAAAGTAAAACTTATAAAATTATTATTTTTTATTATTTTAACTTAAAGTTACTTATTTAAAAGGAGAAAAATATATTTTAAAAGGTATTAAATATAAAAATAAGTAATTATAAAAGCTTAAAGTAAGAGTATAAAACTAGCTTATATTTAATTATATTAAAATTATACTTATTAGTAAGCTAATAAAAAATATTATTATTTTTATAAGTACTTATATAAAGTATATTATTAACTTTATAGTATTATAATCTCTTTTTTTTAAGTTTTTTTATATTAATAATATTTATATAAAATTTAAGTATATATATAATATTGAAAAGAATAAATACTTATATATTTCTTTTATTTTTATTATTTAAAATATTTTTTATTTTTTAAGTATTTTTTACTTTAACTTTTAAGAAACTTTTATTAATTATTATATAATTAGTTTTATTAGTTTTATAAATATTAATTAATAAACTTTTATTATTAATAATATAAGTAATTATTTTATTATTATAAATTATTAAGTTATAAAAAAAGTACTTTTTATATAAAGCTATAAAAATAAAGTTTAAGTTTATAATTCTATTAAAAAAGTTCTTAGAATTAATAATTAACTTAATAAAGTTATTATACTTATATAAATTTCCCTTATTCTCTAGTTAATTTATCCTAGTAATTATTACTAGGCTTTTAACTAAATTTACTAGGCTCTTTTATTTTACTTATTTTAAAGCTTTCTTATAAGCTTTAATATAGCTGGCCTTAAGGTGCCTTTTATTCTTAAATTTACTATTAATAGCTATTTATATAGTAGTATAATTAGCCGGCTTTTATTAGTAAATAAATAAGTATAATTTATATAAATAAGGGCTTTAAATTATATTAAATATAGTAAATACATTATTAGCTAATTTACTAGTTATTTTAGTGCTTTAAACTTATTTATAGAATAATTTACTTAGTATATAAAGTATAATATTTATCTTAAAATTAAACTTCTTACTAGTTATAATTTAAATTTTCTACTAGCTTATTTAAGTAATATTAAAGTTAAAAGCTATTATAAGAAAGTTATTAAGAGTAAATTATTTTTTAAGCTTAAGAATTTTTTACTTTTTACTTTCTAGTTTAGCTTTATTTTAAGTTATAAACTAGTTTTCTAGTTTAACTCTTTTTATTTAAGCTAGAACTTATTAGTATTTTAAGTATATTTTCTTCTTTTATTTATTCTTAAAAAGTATAGACTTAATTTTAAGTTATAAATTATAATATAAAAGTTTAATTTAAAAGTTATATTATTAAAGTAAAATTTATTTATAATTAAATAAATCTAGATAATAAGCTTAGTATAATTATACTAATAATTAATAAATATTATAAGCTTAACTTAATATTTTAACTATAAATAAGTAAAGTATATTTATTACTTATTTATTAAGTTTATTAGTAATTTTAATTTAATTTTAATAACTTTAATATTCTATTAAATAATTAATACTTAAGTATTAAAAGTGGCCTTATTTAATTATATAAGTATATTTTTAAATATTATAACCTTTTTAAGCTTTTTTAATATTAAAAAATCTCTATTAATATTAATAAAATTAAATATCTTAAAAGTTTTAACTCTTAAAATAAAGTTTTTATATTAAGCTATTTATTTAAATAACTTAAAAAGTATAATCTTAAACTTAATTAATATTATAAAAAATACTTAATATAAAATAATAAAATATTTATAAGTATATAAAAGAACTTAAATTTATAATATAATATATAATAATAAGTATTATATAAAAGATACTTATATAATAATTAGAATTAGTTATAATAAGCTTTAAAGTACTAATAAGCTTATAATTATTAAATAATTAAGAGTTATAAAAAATTAAGTATAATAGTATTAAAAGTACTAATTATATTAAATAAGAATTATTTAAAAAGTATTATAATTATATAAAAGAAATTATAATAATTATCTTATATAAATAACTTAATTAAAGGACTTCTCTCTGTTCTTAAAGAGAAGTCCGCTGCCGGGTAGGCTTGATATGTGACAATATCTCTATTATCTCAAAGCAGCACCATCACAGTAATGTGCATGCGGGCAAGCGGTAAAAACAGTTGAGCATTTTCTGTTTTAGTGCAGTTAATAGACAGCACACCGACACGAGATAATAAGATGCACCGAGACGCAGAGAGGAGACCTCTTGTTTTATTTAAGTAGGAAATTACTATTAAATAATATAAAATAAATACTAAATATAAAAGTTATTAAAGTAATTATATAATTTATTATAATAATAAAGTAACTTAATAATATATAATAATAAAAATAAATTAAAATTTATACTTTTACTTCTTATTAACTTATACTATATATATATACTATAAATAATAAGTATTATTTTAGCTATTATAAATAAAACTTTAAATACTTAAAAAATAGCTTTTAAGTTTACTTATTAGAATAATAAAACCTTATAATTATATATAAAGTAATAGAAAGTTTACTAATATAAAAGTAAAAATTAAATATTATATAAGCTTTTAAGAAATATATTAGAACTTAAAAAATAAAAATGTTAAATAGTAAATAGTAGCCTTATTAGCTATATAGCTACCAGGCGTAATCAATCTACTACTACTATATATATACATATATACGGAGAGATATTACGTTATGAGACTTATTATTAACTAAGCTTATTTCTTAAATATAAAAATTTATTATTATTCTTTCTATCCTTTAAAAGAGTTTATATCTTTTATTTTTAGTTTAAAAGACTTCCCAGCTACCTAATAAAATTATAATAGCTAGCTAGCCTCTTAAACTACTAATATTAATAATTTTATAACATCTAGCAATTACGTTAAGTCTGCTTATTTAACTAACAGAGACAGCCTTATCTGATACACCCCCTTAGATAAGCTTCTTCTTAAGAACTTATTTATAACTATTTATTGCCTTTATTAAACTTTAGTATTAGCATAATTTTACGGCTAGGCACCCTAGGCTCGGCAATCCTATTTGCCTCCCTTTGCACCTAGCTTCAACTTGAGGTTTTTTTTCTTATCAGGGTTTTAAAGTCTCTCTTATAACTAGCTTCGAGCTTTTTCCAATTTAGCTCCTGTGCTAATACGGCTTCGAATATCTTTAATTCGCAGTTGCCGCAAGAATTCAATGTGTCGGATCTTGGGTAATGCCTTCGTTATCCCGTTTGCAACCATGTCCTTCGATTCTACCCACCGTACTTTAATGCGTTCATTTTGAACTTCCTGACGTATACATGGGCACTTTCGTTCGTTTGTTCGTTCGTTTGTTCCGTTTAATACGTTTATATATGTTAAACTATTTAACCGTTTAAGTGTATTTTTAAACTTATTTTAACGATTAAATGATTTTCCAGCCTTAAAATCGTTTAATAGTCCTTTTAAACCATCGGCATTGGTCTCAATTTGTAGCGGGCTGGGCTGTTGACGTGCATTGGCTGGCGCAGGTGCTAATTACGCCACCAAATGAGGCCAATCTCATCACAGCCCCTGAGTGCCAACTGCGTAACCAGATAGCCCATCTCCTAGACAGCTTCTACTTCCTCTTCCCTGCAATGCAATCAATTTGTTGGTTTCCAAATTTGTTGGTTTCCAAGCGCACTTCTGGCTGAATAAACCCGTGTCCCTTCCAAAGCCAAAGCTGCCACTTGTTCAAAAGCAGCTGTTTAACTATCAACATGTCATCTGACACATCGTCTATTATTGATGCTAACCCACCAGTTGTCAATGGATTGCCGTCAAACTTTCTCTCAATTATGGATATCACGAAGGATCCCCTCAAGTACACGCAGACGCAAAAGTGTAGGCAAAACCATTTACACCTGCACGGTATGCCGAGATAAACGATACGATCATAAATCAAATGCTGTTAATCACGTCAGAAACAACCATCCCGTCACGTCCAGATCCACCGGGTCAGTCTCTGGCACCTAACGTTCAATATCCGCGCATTTTCGCCTTGTAGCAAGCGAGGATGCACTTTGAAATGCCTTCAATCCGCAGGCATATCAGGAAGCATTGATCAGCATGCTCACGCGTCGAAGAGTGCCCTTTTCAGCTATTGAATGAGACGAGTTTAAACAACTAGCTCTCGCGTGTAACCCATACATCGCAGACTCTCTCATTACCTCACGGCGTACGATGGTCAGATACATTGCAGCAAACTACGACTTTTACAGCTGCGAGATCAAGGATAGTCTCACCACCGCATCAAGTCCGATTCATATCTCAACGGACCTCTGGACATCACCTCATAGACATTCTCTACTTGCTGTGTGTGCACAGTGGGTAGATAAAGACTACAAGCTTCGAAAGGCACTACTCTCTCTACCAGAATGTTCAGAGAGTCATTCTGGAGAAGCTCAGGCGCAGGCTGTTATCGATACTTTAGAGAAATATGGGGTACAGTCAAAACTTGGTTGGCACACGGGCGACAACGCGACATCAAACGACACTTGTCTTGAGTCCCTACAACGCAAGCAGATATCCCAACAAGCAGTCAGTTATTAAGCAGTACTAATTACTAATTAATACTAGTATATTATTAGTTATTAATAAGCTCTTAATTAATTAATTAATAATTAGTAAAATATATAACTTATTATATTCTACTAGTATTAAAAAATACTTAGTTATTTAATATAAATATATAGAGTATATAATATTTCTTATTTAATTTTTAAGGTAAATTATTATATATTATATTTCTAATTAATATTTTAATTAATTTAATAAATAGTTTATTATAATTATTAAAACTTATTATTTCTTAATATAATAAAAGAAAGTTAAACTAAAATTAAACTAGTTTTTTTTTATTACTTTTTACTTAAAAATCTAAAATATTAACTTATTTATTATATAACTTTTTACTTATATATTATTAACTTTATAAATTCTTTATAATTATATTAAGATATTTTAATTAAATAACTTAAATATAACTTAAATAATATAAGAAGATTATAAAGTTAATATAAATATAAGCTAGCTAATTAGTTTCTTATATTAGCTTTTTATAAGTTATTTTTTTTATTACTATAATATATTAACTTAAATATTCTAAATAAGTTAAGTAAGTTAAGTTAATATACCTTTTAAGTTATATTTATTTATAAGTAATATTAAATATAAAGAATTATATTTATTAGCACTAAAATGTAGTATTTTTATAATTAAATAACTTTAATTATAAGAGCTAGCCTTTACTTTTTTCTTTTTATTTATATTTATATATTTATTATAGCTAAAAAAATATAAATTATATATATTAAAAACCTAGAAGTATTTTTATTTTTCTTAAAAAGATAAAAATATATATTAAAATAATTAAAAACTTTAATATTACTAGTATTATTTTAACTTATTATAATAAATTATTTTAATTACTAGTATAAAATAATATATATAAATAAAATATAGTATTATTATTAATAATAAGAAATAACTTATTAAAAATATACTTTAATAGTTTTTTAAGGTAATATTTATATATATAAAAAAAAGAATTAAGAATTATTATTTTATAATAAATAATTAATTTTATAAAATATTATTAAACTTAATATATTTTATAAAATATAAATCTAGCTTATTATATATTATTATTTACTACTTAATTATATTTTTTAACTAAAATACTAAGCGCTTTTTTATATAATAAACCTTAAAGTTAATAAGATTTTTATTTAATTTAATATTATAATATTAACTTATATTAAAAAGTTATATATATTATATTATAAAAATATTAAGACTTAATTATAAGTAATAAAGTTATAAGTCTACTTTAATATTAATTTATAATTATTATTATATTAAAAAGTATTTCTTAAAATATATAAGTAATAAGTAAATAAATATTATAAGCTTTAAAAGGCCTTATTAAGTTTATTAAATATATAATATAATTACTTAAAAAAGATAATATTAAAGTACTTATTTAATATTATATAAGATTTTAATTTTATAAGTAATACTAGCTACTTTATATTAAATAATACTACTTTAAATAATACTTATTTATATACTTTATTTAAATTACTAGTAAGTAAATTTAATATTATTTTTAACTCTATTAAATATTATATTTATTATAAAAATTATATTATTAATTTATACTTTTAAGTATTTTTTTTTACTTTTAATAAAAAAATACTTTATATAATAATTAAGAAAGTAAATAAAAATATAAATATAATAGTTATTAAGTTTTTATAAATATAATTATAATAAAAAAATAATAAAAGTAAATAATAAAAAGTACTAAAAAATTAAGTTAAATAATAATTAATAAGGCTTTTAAGTAAACTATATAATATTATTATATTTATATAAAATTCTATAATATATAATAATACCTAGTAATACTTAATAAGTTATATATTTAATATTAATAATATAATAAAATAAAATTTATAATATATACTTTTTTAAATTACTTTTAAAAAAAAAATAAGCTAATAATATTTTAATAAAAGTATTATAAAGCTTTAAGTAATAATTATTTTATAAAAAATAACTAAAATATTTTTAAGTTAATAATTAACTTCTTTTAACCCTTTTAATAAATTATATTAATAAAGTAAAAATTATAATTATTATTAAATTAATTACTTTATTATATAAATATATTACTTAAATACTTTAAAAATACTAAGATAATTAGTTAATTAATATTAATTAATATAGTATTTAATAATATTAATTATTAAATAAAAAATATATAATAATTATTAATATTTTATTTATTTTATTTATATAAGTTAATTTATACTTAATAAGTATTATATTAAAACTAATAAAATAGTAGTATACTTTATAATATTACTTTTTTATTTATTAAAGTAATTAAAGTATTTCTACTAAAACTAGTATATAAATTAATATAATAATATAATTAATAAAATTAAGTAAATATAAAACTAATATAAAAATCTTCTTATTAAAATTATATTAAAAAGTATACTAGAAGTAAAAATAATAATATATAATAAGCTAATATAATTACTTAATATAATAAAAGTAAATAATAATAAAAATAAGTTAAATAAGTTTATTAATAGCTCTTTATATAAAATTATAATAAGTTCTTTTATATAATAAGCTAAAAAAAAGTAATATCTAGAATATTTATAATTATATAAAATAATACTTAATATACTTTTAATTATATTAATATTAAATAAAGTAAAATATATTTTTTAAGTACTTATTATTTAATTTTATTTAATTATATATACTTAAAAGTAAAAACTATAAAAATAATAAAATATATTAAAAGTTAAAATAAGAATAACTTTATTTATAATAAATATATTATTTTATAATTTATAATAGTTTATAATTTATTATTATATAATTAACTTAATTTAATTATTAAAAACTATTAGTTAAACTATAAAATTATAATTTAAAATTAATAAAAAATTAATAGTATAATATTAATATAATTTAATAGAAAGTATTAATTAAGCTAGCTTTAATTTTATATAACTTAAATAAATATTCTTCCTTTTTAATATAAGTTTTAAGCTAGTAATATAATTATATTTTAATATAATATTTACTAATAAATTAATTAATTAGTATTAGTAAAATAGTAATTAATTGATTAATTATTAGTAAGGGTCTTATTAATTAGTACTACTTATTGGGATGTCTGAACGCAAGCTAATGAGTAGGCATAAGGTTAGTTGACTACGCAGTTTAGGCTACAAGCTGACGTTTAGTAAATTAAATTTAATGCAAAAGAACGTCGTATACACTGTATTACGTATATTATTAACCTTTCCCTTTAAGCTGTCCTTCTCGCATCTTCTAAAGAGGCTCTTATTATAGCGCTTAAGGCAGTATTTAGCGTTACTAGAAAGGAGCTACTTTCCTAGTTTTTTAAGGTCCTAGCCTCTTATTAAAAGAAGGTATTAGCAGAATAAAATATAGTAAAGAGAAAAAATAAAAGATCAGCTAAAAAGTATAAGTATAAGCGTAGTATAATTAGTAATATATTAGTAGTATTAGCTAATAACTTTAGTAGCGTTAAGAATATCCCTATATTATATAAGCTTTATAGCTTAGTTATATAGCTAAGATTATTAAGCCTCTACTAGAATATATAGGATAAGGCAGTAGGATTGCGTTTAGGGATAGATAACCGTACCCTCTAGTCGTCCTGGTATCAGGTCATTGATCGCGCGATTAGGAAGAAGGACAAAATCCAGTCCTTCATGTCCGATCACGAAGAAGCCATCGGGTGCAATCGGCTACTAGTTAGAGATTGGGAGTTACTAGGCAAAGCACACGCGTTTCTTCAGCCGTTTACTTCAGCAACATTGTATGCCGAGGGAGATGACTCGTCTATCTCACAATCATTAATGTTGATAGATATGTTGTTGCTCCATTACGAAGAACAACAGGTACTATGCAACCTGTCCACATCAAGTGGACTACTAACATCGTATCAGAAATTGTATCAATCGGATGAGCATTATGACGAACAAATGGTTCGAGCCATCGATATGGGATAGTTTATCCTCTCTAAATACTACCGCTTAACTGACGAGGTTCCCGTATACGCCGCCGCTCTCCTGCTTGATCCTCGTAAACGCGTCGCGTATATCAGGCAGAATTGGCCAATGGAATGGCACACTATTGCCCTGGCCACGGAATTCTGGCAAGAGGAATATAATTACGAGCAACCCGGCGACCATCCCTCCACCCCTACGTCGATGCCACCGCCGCTGGCGAAGAAGCCAAATCAACTCGCGATACTATCCAAGAAACTGGAAGTTAGGACTGTTAATGCAAATGTCAAGGATGATTTTACTAGCTTCATCAACAGTGATGCAACAGATATTCCTCCGGATTGTACGCCTCTGGAGTGGTGGTGCCAACCCCAGCAGAGAAAGCAGTATCCGAAACTTAGCCGCATGGCTATTAGTATTCTCTCTATACCAGCAGAGTTATCAGAGCCGGAGAGGACGTTTTCTGGGGCAAGAAGAACATATTCATGGGATAGATTACGAATTACATGCAAAACTATCGAGATGATAGAATGTAAGGGGAATTGGTTGCGTCAAGGGCTCATACGGCCTCTCCATGAGAATGGGATGGGACTAATCGGTGTCAAAGTGATACAGATTATAGAGAGTCTATTAGCCTTGATCAGTACTCAAGTCAAGAGGACGAAGGTCCCAGTTATATACACAACAGTGTCTAAGTGGGTCAGGACGCTTCCTCGACTGGGGCGGAATATCGTTTGACAATCGGAATCCCACGGCCGGAGGGTGACTCTCAGGATGTTGACAACAATAGTGGGCATTATTTCGACTGGTATTAGAGCAGGTAGGCGCGGTGGATGTTCTCACCATGATAAATCGTTCATTTGTTCGTTTAAACCGTTTATTCGTTCGTTTAACCGTTTGCAATTTTGTTGAACCGTTCAACCGTTTGATAAAATATTCGACCGTTTAAACGGTTTGCCCATGTATGGGGGGAAGACATGCTGGCGACGTGTAAGGTGTGGGCGGCTCTATGCCAAGCCATCCCGAGATGAACAAAGAGAAGAAATTTTATTTAAGCAGCCAGGTTGAGCACTGAGGTAAGCTAATCGATACGCGATATCGTATTGAATAGGGATTTCTGTATCGCGTATCACGTATCGCGTATCGATTCCGATACACGATACGCTATTCGATATCGCGTACGAGAAACCACCCTGTCGGCTGACCCAGAGGGCAGGTCAAGCACAACAAGTGAGTGCAGTGCTGCTGCATTTTGAAGAGGATTTTGAGAAACCGGATCCTGGCAAATACCGCGGAAAACCTCGTATGGGCTCAGAGCCCATTGATCTAACGCCACCTCCTTGATACCCGGAGCTTCGACCGTTCGGATGCAGGATATTTGCTGAAGCGCCGGGATCCTCATCATTCCTTTGATGACGGCGAGAACAGATGATCGGGTTGCACCAAGACGTCCGATATAATGGGCCAATTTATCGTAATCGTCTAGTGCATTTTTTGACCTTCTCTTGATTTCATCAATGTCTAGTCCTCGCATGCGGTAGCAAAAGTCGACAACATCAGTAAGCATCATACTCGGTGGTGGCTCGGAAAGTTTCCTAAGTTTTCTTCGAAGGCTCATCACTTTACATGTCAACATTATTCTGTCTATAAAGGCATAAACAACTTACCAGTATCATTCTGCATTTCTCTCTTTAACTGCATTCTACAGTTTCTCGCGAGCCTCTTCATCTCGTCCTGGTACACGATAATCCGAGGACTGCATCTCTCAACGGCCAAGTGGAAGATCTCATCTTGAGCATCCTGTTCGGAGTTGGGGTTCAAATTCTTCAGTTTCAACAGAATATTCTCCGCGTAAATTTTAATGTCGTTGCGTACTCCCTCGTTTGCTGCTAACCAGAGGATGTTGCTTTCAGGAAGCTTCTGTAGCCCTGCAGCAGTCACCGTCGCTCCCCCTTTCTGAACGTCGCAAAGATAGGCAAACGAATCCAAAAGGCTCTGCGGGTTTCGACAACTTCGTCGCTAGAAGGTGTTCGGCGTTCGCTCCTACTCTTGAATCGAGCTAGAGCTTCGAACAGTGCAAGTCTTGGGTATAATTCTTTCGATAGAGTTGCGAAGGTTTGTTCCCAAAGGGCATCCCAATCTATTGATTCCCCAGAAGCCCTCGACAACATCGAGCGCGGCGCGATCGGGGGTGTCCGTGTGGACATTTTGACTGTTCAAGCTGCCTGGTTCGAAGATCTTGTCGAACTGCAATGTGGGAATTTGGAACATGTAACCATGTTTTCGTTCGTCGACCTACTTCGCTTTGTGCCTTATATGTCCAAGACTGGAAGCTTCTAGCAAGGCTTCCGAAGAAGCCTTGGGCAGCGCGCGGGGTAGTGTAGCACAGCATTGAAGGTATCAATATGACTTGTCGGGCAAAATCCACAAATAGGCAGTTGGCTAGGTCCTGTCACCTTCAGTCATATTAGACCAGCACCTGCTAGAGTCTACCAGATGCGTGTCGCATCGCCCCACCCTAAATAGACCTGTCCCAATCACTCAAATTTATAAATTCCAATACCGTCGTCCCTCAGCCCAATTCATAGTGTCCAAAAATACCCACGGGATCCTATTAGCCTTCCGCGACCCAAATCATGAAGACCGCTTCGTTTTCGGAATCCTAGAACAGACAACCCCAACGTTCGAGTCGACTTGTGCTGCATCGGTGGCATGACTCGAAAAGCCCGGCAAGGACACAACGTCGCCTTTCTTTTTCCATTTGAACACAACCCTGCGATACCTTTCTGTGCCTTGGCTGACAGCTGAACTGCCAGCTCGTTACCCATCTTCCCCGATACAAGTGGCGCGCCTCCTTTTTTTTCTCTCTGTGCCTTTGCGCATGCTGAAAATTGAGATAACATGTCGTCAATGTTGTTTATGTTGACGATGCTTTACGTAGCATACAGAGTCTTTCTCTTACCCCACTTACCGCCTTACCATTCCCGCCACTGCCTAAGGTGACAACAGCATGA
Organism: Metarhizium guizhouense ARSEF 977; assembly: GCA_000814955.1. Classification (NCBI taxonomy): domain Eukaryota; kingdom Fungi; phylum Ascomycota; class Sordariomycetes; order Hypocreales; family Clavicipitaceae; genus Metarhizium; species Metarhizium guizhouense. The sequence continues at coordinate 37,187 of AZNH01000129.1, forward strand.
ACCCTGAAGCGAAAGGACGTCCAGGTCAATGACCACCCGCACCGCTCACTTCAAGACGCCCGCTCTCTCCTCGAGCAAGCAGCGCCCTTCCAACTCGCCATCGCTGAACTGCCCTTTCACGCACTGACACGCGACACCGAAACTGCCAAATCTCGATCTCTGAAGACCCCTCACGTAGCCTGTCTTCACAATCTGTTCCTGGACGAAGGCGTAGCCCGACATGCCCACGTGAACTACCTCCTCGTTGAAACCACCGCAGAGGCCGTCCAACGAATGCGAGACTATCTCGCACATAACACCCATGAACACCATGAACAGTGTGAACAGAAACTCGACAATCCATTCAAAGATGGCGTGCTTCCCTTCCTGCGCTGGGCCTTAGTCAACCCACATAAGAACATATTTGTCATAAATGGCGGCCACCGAATCGCCGCCCTCCAAGAATGCGTGAACCATACCAAGGCAGATGCTGAACAACTAAGGCCGGCCTGTTGTGTGTATGATGGAGGTGAGCACCAACACAAATCACGCTATCATACCAAATCGTGACAGGACCCGCACGGTACAGTACACCGGCAGTCGGATGAGTGAATCAGTATCTGTCGCAAATAGTGCATGATCTTTGATGAGCCACATGAAACAACATGTTATTAAATAATCCACCTGTGTACTTTAAACCTCTGCGGGATGGGGACCCCGCACCTAACAACTTGAATCAATACACAACTTTTTCTCACCCATTTTTAAGCACGCAAAAAGTGCGACAGTATCCATACGGCGACCAGCCCACAATTACTAAGTCAACTCGTTTTTCCGTGTGCATTGTTCTTCTACTTTCCTTTGCTCGCAAGTCTGATACCACAGAGATATCTGGTCGTCGGCGTAGTCCCAACTCTCCGGTAAATTAAAGTGCGTTGGAACATCAATGGTGAACTGGTCCGGGGGTGTACGAGCCGTCATGTCGAATGGGAGACTGTTTTCTGGCAACTTGTAGAATATGATGAGACTCCAGCGTTTTAATCGCTCCTCAACGAATTTCTCGCCATGGAGTGCTGTTCAACCGCTGTCCGCGACTGACGAGAGAAGTGTTCAGGATAATCTGGTCACACGGCATGGGCCGGTGTAAAAGGAACTGCAGAGGATGTGGGTGTTGCTAGCACGAGTGACGAGTCGAGTGGCTGATTTGCCCGACCAGCCAGCGAGCGATACCACAAGTACGAACCGTCGTGTACGAGTCGCGGGCCTATGCAGGCTATCAAACCATGGCATCAAAGGTACCACGGATGCTGTTGATGACGGCCGCTCTACTCCTAATGAAATGCACAAGAGTAGTCCACTGCAGGTTCCGGGTCGTGCTGTGGCTAACAGGGCCGACCACAATGCACGAGAATCCGATCGGGTTGTGGCCCGCATGGCTCATATTCCTCCGTCGTTTCGAGCAAGTCAGTCTTGCCGTGAATACCTACTCAACAATACGCCTTCCCGGGAACGCAATGCCTCTGATCATCCCGTCAGGTAATTGCCAGAGGCGAAACTGACACGGCTGCAGTGCATTCCATTGACACCTTCAAGGTGTGCTTTTCGGTCAATTTCTGAGTCACTGGTCCATTTAGTCCTATAATTAGCGATAGGATTGCTGGGGCTTAACAGAATGGATATGTTGACGTTCTCTCAATTTATAAAGTTTATTCAATCTGGCTAAATACAAAACATGTTTATTCGTAACCCAAACGAAAGAGAACAACAGTCTGTAAGCCGTGAGTCGTGAGTCGTGAATAAGTCATCATATACCGCCCGATCTAAAGTCGGTTGCTGTCGGCGTCACCAAGTGGCACCCTGGCAACATGAGGAGGAGAGGTTCCGGAGCCACCGTTGCCGGTCTGGCTCGATGCATGCTCCTCGGAAGACCTCCTGGCCAACTTATCTTCACCTACAACGTAGCTTGGGTCATTTTCGTTGGTATGGGATTCATTCGCCGCCCGCCTGTCGGGAGTTGGCGGGAAGAGCAGTCGAATAGTAGGATCTTTGCTGGATTGAGGTTCAGACTGTTGTTTCTTCGAAGGCGAGTTCTCCGATGCATCGGGTGAAATTGGTCTTTTCCTTCCAAGCACACGGCTTGACGTAGACCCTGATGCCATGACTGTTTCACTCCCGGCAGAAGGGGTGGTTCGTCTGGTGGGAGTTACGGCTGGGCGAGTTGGATCTATGGCTGAATTAGCGAAGCTCCTTTTCAAAGCAGGCGGAAACAATTGCGATTACCGGTCTCTCTGTCTTGGCCATCGGATTTTGCGGGGGACCCAGATCGTCCGTCTGTAGATGGCGTGGGCAGTTGGAGATACTGAGTGATGATTTGTTGCCTGTATGGCGTTCGAGGGGTTCGAGGTGTTTTATGAGGAAGTAGTGGTTTTACCTTGTCTACCTCGTCGAAGTACAAGTACCTTTCGCATGACCCTTCTCCCCGCTCGATTTCGCAGGCCCAGACTTAATGGTCAGTTTTGGTTCAAGTCGACGGTGGTGGGAGCGAACAACTTACACCATTTGCCAGTCTTGCCACTTCTCCTCCGAACCATGCGCTTCTTGTGCAGACATGTCGGTTCGTCGTTGACAAAAGTAATACCCTGATGGCAGGGCCGTAATGGATTCTTTTGTTGGGTCATGGTGGTCATGATGGCGGCGTGGGTTGGCTTCTGAAGTGGATTTGTCTCTGGTGAGGAATGGAAGAAGAGAAGATGCACCACTCTACGCGGTCATACGCGTCAGGATGGGATTTCTCTTTGTATGGTGCCGATGACTAAGCAGAGACAAAAGGTTGCGCTGACCCATGACGTAACTAACGTGGGTGCATAGCGAGCTGGACACCCAAAACGAAGTTCTTGTAAAGAGGTTACAAAAAACAACTACAACAGAGGAAATTAATTAAACTTATATATTATCCTCTTTATTAGGTATCTCTATATTATTCTGATAAGTTCGTGTATTATAACCGGACTTTCTATATATATTATATTGTTGATACTTCGTCTTAACTCTTAGCTTCTAACTTATAATTTACTAATCTTCTTGTATTAACTACTTATTTATATTATTCTAGTTTTAAAGAGCTTATCTCTTAGTAATAATTATATTACCTTCTTAGTGTAAATACGTTTTTCTGGCTCTATATTATATACTTAGTATTATATTTACCTCTTAAAATTAGTTAACCTCTGCTTTTAATATAATTATCCTATATATAAGCTTATATATTCCTTTTATAAATTAATTTATAATAGCTAATATTAACTTTAAAGAGCTTTTTTAATAGTAGCTTATTTGCTTTTTAATATAATTAATTTATAAAGTCGCCTTAATTAAGTTATTTAAGGTCTTTAGAACCTATAAGCGTAATAGCTTAATAGCCTCTTAAACTGGCAATAGCGTCTATAGCCTTATATCTAGTTATAATAAGATACTTTTTATGTTAAATAGAATAAGGCTTATACCTCTAAAAGCACCCTGGATATTTTGTTCCGTCACTGCAGATTTAAATGCGGTGAAAAACGCTTTAACAGGACAGACTAGGTATGACGATTAGTACCCGCTAGCCGTTGGCGGGCGGCCCCACTAAATATTTGTTCCACCCACCATGCCTTTGCTGGAACAACAATTCTGCCGAATTGTGTAGTGACAAAAGCTGTCGGCCAAATACACGTAGACCGACAACATTGGCGATTCACGATTACGATTCACGATTACTCTCAATGTCTGACAGCGACGTCCCGGATTACAAAGAGCTCTTCGAGCAAGAAAAAAGGCGACGACAAGAAGAAGAGACCCTCCGAAAGCACGAAGAAGCTCTCCGAAAGCAAGCCGAGGATTCAGGAAGGCGAGAGAGAGAGCGAAACCGAAAGACGACATTTGAAGAACTCCTGCGTCATTGCCACAACTTACTATTACTTCCGTTGAAACCGAAACACCATCTCGCTCGACCACAGGATCGATCCCCATTCCCACAGGCAAATACTGCCCGACGCGCCTAGAGCTATGGGAGGACTGTCCAGCTCTGCACCAGGAGGTCTACAGTTCCGTCTGCCGCTACCTGCAATCCGAAAATGAAGAGGTGCCTCGCTTGTTCCCGTCTTTAATCGAAATAGAAGGATTGGCAAATCGGTTCGTGAGTCGCCCCATCAGCAGCGAGCAGGAACTTGAATTGTACCAGCGAATTGCCGTGGAGGATCATGTTCGCGATATAATTACGGAGCTATGCAAAATACCAGCTGCTCGAGAAGAATTCGGACTCGGCGATGGGATTTTTTTCGACAACCATACCAATTCCTTGAACAGGGTCGATAGTATTGGAGCGGCGGTAAGCCAGTCATCAAGCATTCACCATCCAAGACCTGACCGATTCTTCATGCACCGAGTCGACAGCGAAACCACTGTTCCACTAACCTCAGGCGAATCCAAACCACCTCATAAGCTCTCCATGGCGACGATTCGATTAGGACTCAGACCGATGGATTTGTGGGAACATATGGTACGGTCCCGGAAAATGCCCACAGATCCGACGGAGAGATTGAAGTATAACGCACAGCGACTCGTCTGTTCCGCCATGGTTCAACAATATCATGTGATGATCCAGACTGGCCAGGCAGTTGGCTACCTGACGAATGGATTTTGCGATATCGCTCTCTGGATTCCTCATGACGACCCTGCTACATTGTGCTACCGTCTATGTGATCCAACCAGAGAAATTGGTGGGGCGGATTTAAATATACTGGAGCCAAAGACGGCCATTGCCAGAAGGCTGTGCCTTTGCTTGGTGAGCTGCCGCCATTCTATACGCAGTCAAGATTGGCGAAACGCCGCACGAAAGCGTTTACCCCTTTGGCAAACAAGCTTTGACCAGATTCGGTCTGAGATTCCCAAAGACGATTTGACTTACGATATTCTTCACTCCGATGGTACCGAACCCGACCACGTGAGTCCAGATGTGGGTTCAGAATATCAGCCGTCATCACCCTCGATGGAATCTCCAACTGCAGGGCGACGTGTGCATACGAGATCTCAAGAAGCTTGCACGCCGTCGGTTACTCGACATCGCACAAACTCTCCAGACTCGTCAGGATCTGACCAGAATCCAGCAACATCAGGGCGAAAGCGAAGCTTTAGCCAAGTCAAATCCTCTCCATCCGCGCAACCAGCACCCCGTCAACGGAGCGACTCGAGTAATCCTGGCAGCTATGGTACACAGCATAGCGCCCGATTTTGCAAGTCCTCTCCACGCGTACAGCGAGCATCTCGCCCATGGAATACAACAGATGGTCGAAGCAGCCAGACCAGACGTCATGTTGCCCGATTTTGTACTTTGCGGTGTTTACGTGGGCTGCAGGAGGGGGGCATCCTCGATGATAAATGTCCGAACGTGAAGCATCATCGACAAGGCCTAGATGACTCAAAACATCCCATCGATGCCGATCGCTTGGTACATTTACTAAAGAAACAGTTAGACGAGAATCTTGACAGGAATTGTACGCCATTTGGACATTACGGACAAGCTGGCGCGCCGTTCAAAGTTACCTGTGCTACGTATGGATATACTGTGGTTGGCAAAGGAACTACCTCCGACTGGTGGGCGGAAGTTGCCCGTGAAGCGACATTCTACCAAATTTTGAGAAAAGCCCAAGCATCTGCAACGCCTGTCTTTCTCGGCATAGTCGATCTGGCAGAAATATATTTCCTACACGACAGGGAAGAAATACGAGAAATACGTCACATGTTAATTATGGGCTGGGGAGGTGAAAACCCTAAACAAACTGAAATGTACTCGGAAGTTCTTTGGCAGCAGATTATGCGGTTGAGCCGGGAGATTGAGAGCCTGGGCGTCATCCACTAAGACCTTCGGCGTGAAAATATCCTTTAGAACGCCGAACTTGGTCGGATCTTGATTATCGACTTTCATCGTTCCAAATTAGCTTCTTAATCCCCACTACAACTGTTACGAGGGGTAAAGAGGTTATCGAGGGGACCGGCCGACACATTTAAGGAAGCAAAACGTTTGCGCGTTCTGTGAATGTACCATCCCCTTGCAGACCTTCGGGGGTCGAGACGCCTCTGCCACCTGAGGAATTTGGCAAGTCATGGATCGCGTAAGGCCAACACAACTCGCTTGTCATGTACCGGCATCTGATGTCCCTTTCTTGGTCTCTATGAGGACAAAGCAGTAGCCCATGGATCGATTTGACGGGCAGCTGACGCTAGAGGACTAAAATGTTCGGGATGTTCTTTGCGCGAGGAAAGCAGCATGTGGAAAGAGCCATTTTTTCCCTTGTGCACCAAGCGGGCTACAGCTGAGAGCGCCGTTGTCGCTTCCTATCCGTTGCGGCTGCTGCGGTCGTGGCCCCGAATCCTGTTGACACTACTGCTGCCGCTGTTGCTAGAACTTCAACCTCAGACAGCTGACATGGACAATGAATGTTAACACCCACTCCCAGAGGCAGCCCAACTCTCACGTTTGCTGCGCTGCGACTAACGCTGTTTTACTAAGCCTCCAACAAGCTGCGTGAAGAACCGAGTGGGTTAGGTTTACCGACCCGCGCAATGGCAGCCACGACGGCATCTCTCTTCTCTTTACCTTCTCAAGCTTCTGAAGCATATATTTACGACGGTTACGCCTCCGCCGACCAGACCCAAGTCGACCCACTACGATTATAGCTGCCGACGGGCCTTTGTCAACATGAACGCAGACTCCACTGGCAATTTGGCGCTGGTGAACCGATCATATGGTTTCGATGATAACGGACTTGCGGATCCGACTCTAAGCCGGCAAACGTCATGAAGCCGACGAACGTCAGTTCATCACCACGAAACAGATCTTTGCTGCGCGGATCGCATATTTTGCATCCATCGTTCTGGCCGATGGGGGAACTGTCACGTTATGAGACTCATGTTAACTAAGCTTCTTGATAAAATCATTATTGTTCGTTGTCGCGAGTGCTGCAGACTCCGTCTGCAGCTCTCTTTTTAATACCAAAAAACTTCCTTTTGTCCGAATCTAATTTTCGGCTAAGTTTAGTCATAATAGCCGACGCTATGACATCCAGCAATTACTCCAAGCTCTGCGACTTCAGTCTACAGAGGCATTATCCGACAGGAACACACTCATTGACAGCTCGTACTTTGTCGATGCAGACCCCTTTCTGTTCGAACAGCTGCCTTTGGCATTCTGGGTCACAGTGCTTTACGACGAGACAAGAGGGCACAAGTATGGTTATTATCCTGCCCTAATAGGAGAGGCACGATATTCTGGGTTGTGCCGATTAGAAGTGTGGCTGGGAAATAGGCGTTGCACACTCTTCGTCCATCCTCCCTGTGGCCGCCTCCGGTGGCTACATCGAATACACATCAACGCCGAGGGCTCTGCTCAAGTTGCCACTCTGCCGTGTGCGCTCACACATGATCGTCCGATAATGCTTTGGGGTAGGTATTTTCCAAGAAAGGACCTGCAACAGTGGCCCGTCGATACTTCGCGTGGTGGAACCAGCTCGTCGAAGCGAGATGGCTAATTTTCTTCTCGATTTCTATTGTGATCACCCGGCGGGCCGTCCCGCCCATGGACTTCTTTACCCAGTGGAGCGTACGGCAGCCTATAGAGGTCACTGTTGCAAAACTCAGAAAAACTCAATCCAAGGCGGGGACGACAAGAAACTAGACCCACAGTACATTGGACGATGTACCTCAGCTTGTAATTTTATGGGATTTCGTACCAACAGCGGTTTGCAATGACAGCTGCGAAGGAGCTGCGAAGCAGCAGCGGCCATACTAGAGATACAGGAAACTGTTTACCAGACCTTTGACCCCTCAATTGTCATCATCTCCTCCCTCCTCATCTTCGGAATCCTCGGGTTTATTGAGCCGCTAATAATAAAGTCAATTACGGAAACATAGCCAGCTAATTTGGCTCACTCACAATCCACAGCCGACCAGCCTCTGCAATTGTCTCCAACGCCAGAAGCTTTCGCTCCTCACAAGTCTTCTCAGCTGCCTCTCTGTGGGAAGCCAAAGCCAGAGCGGGTACTGCACCGGAGGCAGCAGCGACACCAAATACACGTAATTACTGCGCTGCGTTTTGCGCGGCAGTTTGCCAAGCATCGTCAGGGTCACCATTGGTATCTTTGATCTGACAATTAAGCCGCCAAAAAGTGCGTACAGCAGCAACAGCGCCGGCAGGGACCTGCGAGCGTAAATAAATCAGCAACCCACCCTCTTCCAGAACCAGACAGACCACCACCTACCGGCCTACAAGTATGGCCAGTTCTTGCGCAATCCCAGCAAGCTGCACCAGTATCTAACCGGCGCGCGTTAGCACGGTGGCATTTCTTTCATTAGAATAACCCACTCACTATTCTGAGAGGCACATTCGTGGCCAGGAGCTTTGGTTGCGCGAGTAACGCATGGACGGCATGGGAAATCACGAGCCGAGCCGATAAGAGGATCCTTTTTGGTTTGCTTTTTCCTCTTTTGCGTACACAATCGCCTCAGTATATTCCATCAGCAAAAACAACGACGGAATGGATCTTACGGTAATCCTGCCTGCTGTCGCCTAGGCACTGGGCTGGGCTTTTCGTTTGCCACTGCTGTCTCTGGTGGTTTTTTTGTCGGAGTTCCTGTCCGGTGCTTCAGCGACAGTAGTTGCGCCTGTTCTAGCGCGTTCGACAACAGACATGTCGATGGCGGCCATTCAACAACTAATCTGTCGCAAGAATCAGTGGTGACGGTGCGAAGGGTCAATATATAACCTGTCAGCAAGAACCAGAGCCCCTTCAAGTCCCAAAAAGAACATCCCACCACCATCCCTCACATTTTAGCCGCGGCGGGCCAGCACCCGCACCGCTGCGGGGTAGTGCGGTGGATTAATCACTACCGAACCCCTTTTTCTGGTCTGCGAGACATTTGCCGCGAACTTCCAATTGTCTACCACCGAACGACACCATGCCGCGGCCACCGAATCCAATTGACCAGTACCGTGACTATGTCAGTTTGCTCTATCTCAGCGGTGTCCCAAGAAGCAAGATAAGGTATAAGCTCCAGCATCATTTCCACATAACTGTTGATCTGAGCACGATATCTCGGCGCATCGCGAGTTGGGGTCTCCCACGTTAACAATCACGCACCAGCGAGAGTCCCAAGCTGATTGAGGCTATCCGCGATCTCGTCTTCCGCGTTGGTCTGACCGAAAAACAGACGCTGGCAGTTTTACAGCGGCAAGGTTGGCCGATCACCAAGCGGGGTTTAAAACGCATTAGACTTCACCTAGACCGCCGCTGGGTACGTCGCATCGATAGCGATGAGGAGCGGCTTACACTGCTGATGAAAACAGAACAACTCATCATTGAAATGACGCAACGGTCTAATGCTATCGCAGGATATGGTAGGAGGTTTCTTTAACCCTACCTTCGCCACTAAGAGCAACTCTGGGTGCCAAGAGATCCCCTTTTCGAGATGTACAAAATTATGTTCCTGAACGAGGTCGAGATGCGAAGAAGAATGATGCGGAGGAAGAAGGGTTAATTCCTCGTTCCAGGACTGAACTACCAGTAGTGCATTGATGGTCACGACAAGCTCAAAGCGTACGGCTTCGAGATATACGCTGTAATCGATGCCTACTCACGTAACATCATCTGGTTTTATGTTGGCCATTCTGCCACAACTGCCTTGAGCGTGTTGAAGCAGTATCTAGCGGCTTGTGACGCCTATGGCTTCCGACTATGGTATCTGCAGGCAGACAGAGGCCGCAAAATGCTCTTAGTGGCAGCCGCCCACTAGAATTTCGCCTTGGCTGCAGACGGGCGCGTGGAATGGCATGGGCAAGTATTTAAGCAAGGCAAAAGATTGAGGGATTCCTACAAGGCGGGCCTGAGCACAAAAAACGTCAAAATCGAGAGCTGGTGGGAGTGAATGCTCCACGTCTTATCAAGACAATGGGTGGACTACTTCGGTGAGCTTGCTAGGGACGGCGACTTTGATGGCGAAATACTGGAGGATCAGATTGCCATGTACGCCGTCTTCGAAGACGTGCTGCGGCAGGAACTCTTCGACTTTGTAGAGGCATGGAACCTACACCGCATACGCCTGCAAAAGAACCGTCCCCACGTGGTTCACGGCCAACCGTGGATGAACTACTACTATCCCGATCCGATAAAGGCGTGCAACTGGGGTATACCGATTGACCGCTCGGCTTTAAAAGAAATGGCACGGCTATTGTCTAATATCGATATTGACACATGCCTAGAGCCAGAGACGAAAGAGTGGTGTCGAAGGGCTCTCACAGAGATGGGCTATGACGAGGTAGTGGGCGGTAGCCACCAAGACTCTGATAAGCTCCGCCCGTTCAAGCGCTTCTATCTTCGCCTCCGCGGGAGGATTTCCCAGCACGTCGAGGGCGGCCGGCCACCCATATTGGCTTATCGAAAGGCACCAACAGGAGGGGTTGCTGAATATGTAAGCGACTATGTTTGTATATGTATTGAAACTATCTAATTGCGTTTAGTAAGCGTTGCTTGATCGAGCAACTCAAGCCCAGCAAGATGATTTTGAGGACGGTGAGCCGACAGAGGAGCCTTTGGTCGAGCTTGGTTTTGAAGACGAAGAAGGGAACGATATTGAAGGAATAAGCGATGATGGCTGGGACGCGGTGGGCGGTGACATATACGACGGAGCGTCGGAGTAGTTAATCCTTCTATTTTCTATGTCGAGATGCAAATGTTGCCGGGGTTTTGGTGCCTCTGAAGCGCGTAGAGTGAGCTGGTTGAAGTTCTTCGATTGGCATATTGTCGACCGGGTCTACTTGAGCTCTACTAGCGGACTTATAGATGCCTGCTAATGATAAGCGCACCTAATAAGGTCAGTCTTTAATTTCGCCGAGTCGGCTTAGCTTTTTACAAGCTCTAGGGCATTTTTGGTCTTATCTTTATATTCGCCCTCCTGCCCCGCCTCTTGCTCTGCGTTATCCTCGTCTCTGATTCCGTTATTAATACTATTTAACACTAAATCGGAGGGCAAATATTCTATTTTACCTAGTTCTTCTATACTTAACTTATTGTATATTAATCCTGGCGAAGATGTATTAGTATCCGGATCGCATTACTCTGTCTTAATATAAATCTCTTATTTAATTTTATCTTTTTTAGTCTTGTTCCCCCTTTTAATATCCTTCTCCTGCTTAATCTGCTTCTTATGTATAAGGGATAGAGTCTTATTCTCCTGTTTAATTCTCTGTTTCTTGTTCTCCTTAGTAGGAGTCAAGTATTTATCTGGCCTTAGCGGTATAATCGGCTCCTGCCTATTAATTACTTATATGGACGTCAAGACGACGAGAACCTTTAATTGCCCAGCTTAATTATTGGAAAAATGCCCCGAAGCTAGCATACTCGAAGACGTAATGTACTTGTTGGTATTTAGAACGGTGACTATTTTCTTGCCGGAGAATGCTGAAGCAAAAGAAAGGCTCTAAAGGCTTTTATTAGAGGGATTAATACTACTTGGAAGTAGACGTAGGTGCTTGAACAGTGTCTTGGTGAACAATGGCCAGGTAAGTAAATCTACCAAGTTGAATTTGATCACGGTGTCTTTTAGGGCCAATACTGTCTCTGGAACCTCGACCACGAGGCCATTGAAGTATCTGGCTTCCAGGCTCACAAGCAGAAGACTTGTCAAGGTCAAGTCGCTCATTCAAGGCAACAGCCATTGCTATACTGCTGCCTGCCAGGCAGCAGTATTACAATAAGTATTTAGTTTCGTATTATTCTACTCTTTATGTAGGAAATCAAGAGTCTTTCATTCTGTCTAGGCTGTCCCATACAATTGTGTGTGTGACAAGACTGATGTGTACCCACTGGTAGCCAGTGCGCTGCCTCGTAGGCTTTCTGGTGCTGGCTTTAGAGTTCTATATGGCTTGGCTGGCCGCAGATGCAACTGCTCCGAACGGTAGTTGCCTCGGAGCATGTAATCGCGCTCGTGTATCGGCTCCGTTAAGGACCGACATAGTGTTCGGAAGTAGTTGGGCGAGTCTAATATTGGCCGATAACGATGACTTTGTCCTGTTGCGTATAAGCTGACTGGCAGGACTAACTGGCCTTGGCGGGGAGTCTTCGAGCTTAATCACCTTGTTATGGGGGCCAGGACGTGCAGGAGTTCTAGATCTGGCTTAACTCTGGGAGGAAAAGGGGTTCGCTAATCTGCATCGTCCACAAATAATTCTCGCTAGCATATATAGTAGTAAAGAGGTTATGGTGTTTCTTGCCTGCTTGTACACAGTAGATATGCTTAGCTAGAAAACTATAAGAAGTTATTATAGTCGAAGAAGAATTTTATAAATGCAGAGAATATGAGTAGAGAAAAAGGTATTAATGGCAATAAGGTTTTAATTTTTGTAGGCTATAGCAATACTGCCTTGTGCTTCGCCTGATTCGCCAGGGCATATTGAGGCGGAGTACCATGCGCTAGTCCGCTGCTGGCCCGACGCGGGACCACTGCGAAACCTCACCCTAGCTCCTTATATGTTGCTCGTTCAGAATTCTGACATAGGCAGGATGTCGCTGTCTTCCAATAACGAGCACATGAACACATCAGTGAAGGACTACACACAATGTGCAATAGATCCGAACAACTTCTCAATAATTTTGACCTATGACCGGGAATTAATTGGTTGTGCGAGATGCTGGTCTATGTTATCACCCACGATACCGAGTCCTGTGCAGTGGATATTCCATTCGTTAGTTTGAGATCGCTTTGTCAAATTAAATTCGTCAGTCATCCGATGGACTCACTCAAAAAAATTACAGAGCCCGAGCTCCTCTAGCACTCTAAATATGTCTGTAATTTGCCTACTGGATAATAGCAGCTGTTCACAGAGCGGTTGTGATGCAAAAGCTGAGTCTTGTCGACCATCCCGGGTAGGTCTTTGTAGACGAAAATTTTGTGTTCTGGCCATAAGAAAGTACCGCGCGGACCCGCTGCTAGTTCGCAGTGACTTCTTTCTCACAAATGCGATGTACTCATTGTGGGGAGATGTGGAGCGCTGGCCTCTTAGTACCCCTGCAACAAACCTGACATGGGAGTTTTGCAACAGTGCACCCTATCGGCCTCCGTAGGAGCGGCTCGTGGATGGTTGTCAAATTACATTCTGCGAGTGACGAATAACACTGTCGGGTCTCCAATGGTAGGGCTTAGAACAACAGAGCTCGGGTACGCTCAAAATGACAGATAAGGTCGTCTTCATTGATTGAACTACATAGAAAAAAACTTGGTATGATTGCTAATTATCATAATAACTATTGTAAATAAACAAAGATAACTAGCAGGAAACGCCGTTACGAGGGTAAAGGCTCTGGCGAAAGCAAGTAGTTGGCAGTTAAAGAGCATGCTAGAAGAGAGACCCAAGAGGAAGAAGAATAATGAACTGTTTTACCTTGTAGACAGCATTCTCCCGTGATTGGTGCCGTCGTATTTAGCAACGACAAGACCTTCAACATTTCTCAGGGAAGCAACACAATCGCCCAGAAATGGCGGCCACCATCAAAATGCCCAATCACCATAATACCTTGGAATTGTTTAAAGCGCTAGGCAGGATACCGGTCCAACAAACTACAGCTGACTTTATTTCTCCAAGCATTCTTTCAGATACCTTCTGATCCCGAGCTCCAGTGCTGGGGCCAGGTGCTGAGGCCTGGGCCACTGTTACACCCTGCCGACTGAAGCAGTGATTTTCTGCGTCCTGCGCTCTTTACACCCTACAGACTTCCGTAGCGTTGATCAGCGACCCACTGGTAAGCGTCTCGCATCATGAGCAAACCCAGCGCCCAGATCTTGATCATGCAGCAATGCCTTCCGCCACCTCACCCATCTGGCCATCCTAGCATGTAAGTACAGCAACGAAACACCACAGCGCCTGTGTGCTCAGACGACTCACGCCTTGGTCCTGGATTTGCGTTCGCGTTATCACAGCCGCCCAATGTGTCTGATGCCACCGCTTAGACTCTTCCTAAAGAGTCTTCTTCGCCTTCCAAGCTTTAATGCAGGTCAATCAAGCGACCTGTACGACGCTGTCTCATTGTGTACTCTGCATTGGTGGTTGTTAAGGTAGGGTAGAGAACGACCGACGGGACACCCGCCCGGACACAAATTTGGCAAGGCGAAATGGACACTTCGCCTCTGCTATCGCCATAAAGGATGGCGGTGGATTGTCTTGGAGTGTGACGGTGAGATGTGACAGGCCGCCCTTCGTCTCGGCGGCAGGGTAGGTTTCCTCGCAAGCTGTTTCGATGTTGGCTCTCTCTGTGGTGAACCACTACATTCGTATCGTCCTAAGAACCATTCCGGCAGAACCCACGCTCTACGCAACACCACCAAGCCTCCAGTTCATTTTGAATACGTCGTTTGGAGGTATTGGTCGCTTTGCCCATTTTTCACCCAGTTCAAAATACATCACAACAGGGCTCACTCCCGAATGGACCAGTCCTTGGAGAGATTGCGGCTGAGTATTAGAAATGGAAGACATATTAGTAGACACAATAAGAACAGTAAGCCCATAATCAAGTAATAGTACAGGAAATGATACGCAAATGGCGGGTGGCTTCTGACACCTCTTAGAAGAGTAGGGCCGTTCAAGACGAAATAATCGTCGCTATTCCGCTTACAGTATAGGCGCTTGTAGTATCGCAGGCACAAAACATGCTAAATAATATCATATAATAGAAACAAAGGACCAGTCCAATACACACGTTCCTTCTGACATGACCTTATTTGGCTGTTGAAGTTGATCGAGGAATGATGGTCGCATTTTGGAACCCCCGGACAGCGAAATTGCAAGCGATGATGAAGGCTTCATAACTGTTAATTAGATATCAACTTTTTGGATAATTTAGTAACGTAGGTGCATAACTAGAGCAGATCAACGGAGGATAGACGGGTGTCGTGCAGACGCTTCATATTTATTGTGGTCAATTTCATGGGGCTGTTGTATCTGTATTACTCATTCCAGTTGCCGGAAATCTCGGAAGTAGTTGGGCATATGTTTGCCTGCAGATAAAACTCAGACGGTGATGCCCATTTTTCTATACTAATGGCGCTCTCCAGCCGGAGAGTGAAGGAGGGTCGCTTACTTTGCACCGAATTCAGAGTGTTTAGCTATCACATACTCGGAGTATAGATAACTTTATTTCCTTACAGAGCCGAAGCTTAAGGGAAAATGTTGCCATTCTCCAATTCATGAGCACAGATTGTAAATCGTTTCGGAACTAGCCAGAGTTCGCCACAGTACTCTCGTAAAAACACAATATGGCAAAATCCGTTATCCTAATTTCTGGTACCTTGTCGAAGATAGTAGTGTTCGTCGCATTACTTACCCGGAAGATGAACCATATCACGACCAGGTCGCTCATTCAAGCACAATACTACTTCTGTCAAGAACACGCAAGCGTTATAGCCTAAGTAGCAAGTAGCCAGTGATAATAGGAAATCGCAATACTGCTGCCTAGGCAGCAGTAGCCTAGTAAGTATTTAATTTCGTCTTATCTAGCTTTAGTACATAAGAAACCAAGAGTCTCTCGTTTTGTCGAGCTGGCCTATACAATCGTGCTGTGTAATAAACCCAATTTTGCCTCAGTACCTGTTCGCCAACAGGGCTCGAACTATGCGAGGATTTGTCGGCACTACGCATATAGAGAAACATGATATAAATAAGCAGCATGCTGCATATTCTCGGGTATAGTATGAGCAGTGCCCATATCCTGACCGCGAGCAGTGTTAAAACAGGTGACTTTAAACATAACGAGATTGCCTTACCAACTCCTCACCCAAGCGTCTGTTCGGTTAGTGCGGGTCTGAGTGTATGAGGTAAATTTTGCGGTTGTCCCAGAATTTTGTGGCCAACTACCACTGAGTTGCCAACGGGTCGGTAAGTATCTGGAGGAAGCGCGGGGGTGTTAGGCGGGAACGGGGCCCGTTACGAGAGTGATCTGAACAAGGGTGGCTCCACGGCGGTGATTGGCTCAGAAGCGGGAACGGGGCCCGTTACGGCAGACACTGATTGAGTAGACTGTTACCCTCAGGATTAGAAATAAAACTACATTCCGTTTCCGTACAGAAATAAATCAATATATTAAATCAAGACCTCGTCTTCAAAGAGTTAGAATGGCATATCTGACCAAAAGCCAACATCCCCCCAATTCTGGTGATACTCCTGTGAAATCCATCTTCCACTGGGAAAGTGATGTTTGAGTTCCATTAATGGATAATGAATTCAATTTACCAATTGCAGGAGCAGAATCAAAAGGAGTATTCGTCGTACCAACTGTAAGACTACCTTGAAAGGCTGTACTAGGATGAATAAGATAAATATCTGTTGCAACTACATTTGTAGCATGTCGTGCAAAATTTGGTAGGAAATCCTTGAGATTATCAAACTCCAGAGTAACATTGATTGCAGCTGGTGGTGGAGTAGTCTCCAATAGATTCGGATTGCGGAATTTCTTATACCATTGTGTAGCATAATCATTTTTCAGGTCAACAATGGCAAAAAGACCTTGATCTCGACTTAAATCAGTAACGTTTCGAATATGAGTAGTTACTGAATCAGCTGCAGCAGCTTTAAGACCATCTCCACCGTTTAGAGACGTGTAGTTGACGTGGATTATGACATCCGAGATTGTACTGTAATCGAATTGGCGGAAAGCACTGGGTAATTCGAGACGCCATCGACTTATTACTCCTGCTCCTTCAATTGGATTATACATATCATTTGAAGTCTTGATGTCAAATCTACCAGCGTCATTGATTCCAGATGATAATGCAATGGCAGTGTTTGAAAGTGAAGTTGTACTAAATCTTGAATCGCCATTTTCTTGAATCTTTTCAGGATAATCGGTTGCATCTGGTCGAAGTCGATATTTATGCTCCAAAAGTCGAAGTGTTGCATTGATTGATGCATATAGACCAACTACACAGGGAATTGAAACAGAAACTGAAGATATTCGTCTCAAATAATGACCAGGGAAATCCATATCAAAGATTAGTTCTGGAAATTCAAACTATCCGCTCCCACCTTCTCGAATATTGAATAAAGCAAGAGGAGCCCATTGTCGTATAGAAATATGTTTGACCATTTCGAAATCAAACGCTTGTTTTTCTTGCGAAGCAACTTGTAGTTTTCGCAAATCACTCATTAAAAGTTGGGCAGCGAGCAACCCATCGTTGTCGGAATTCCAGTATCCAGATCCAAGAAAATCAACAGTTTCATTTGGTCTTTCAAATTGATATGCTTTTTGAGCTTTAAGTGCCATGTCGTATGCCAATAAATATCCTTGACGATGAACGGAACGAACAGAACCTTAGGGTTAGGGTTAGGGTTAGGGTTAGGGTTAGGGTTAGG